>CM029014.1:2433099-2635599 GCA_016801055.1 Panax notoginseng | reverse complement strand
TCTGCATGTTTCCATGCATCAACAGCAGCCACCTTTTCCTTATCAGTTTCTCCTTCAACAAGAGTAGGACAATCCTCTTGTAGAAACCTTGCCAAGTTCAGTGTTGTGAGATAGAAGAGCATCTTTTGTTGCCAACGCTTGAAATCAGTTCCATTAAACCTTTCATGCTTTTCTCCATGAGACATACTCATGGCAGGAATGGTACTAGTAGATGCCATTTCTGTTATACAAATAAAGACTATCAATAATCAGAAACAAATTTTTGTTGTACAAAATGCAATATTAATATATTAATATTGATATGAGATGCATTATTTGTGGCTTTATACCAACGGCATAACAAACCATTACAAAACATGTGATGCCGATTTACAGAAATAACATGCAAAAAGCTATGTATTCATATTCAACAATAGTAACAGTAATATCATTCAATAATATTCGAGAATACTGAATATTAATATATTAACATGCAATCAGTCAACATGTAATAAATATAATATTCATATAATATATATAATAACAGAATATTATATTTTAACATGCGAACAAAATAAACTGTTATATGCACCAATAACATAATATATTAACAGATTAAATAATACAAAAATTAAATATTCTACAATATTGATTTAACATAAACATGCATACTGCTTATGATATTTAAACATAAACGCAACACTTTGAGATAATGAGCAATATTATTGAGTTTGACAATCATGTGCCCAACGCAAAACAACATTCAGATCAAGCAAGCATAGTAATTTTCAGAATAGTATATTAACTCAATAATACTATATATTACATATAACAATCTTAAAGCAAATTTATTCCCCCACAGATGCTAAGGGTTAATTGAATAATTGCTTCCCAAGATAAAACGAATTTCAATTCTTAATTAGTAGCATTACAAAATTAAGAATTCATCGAACCAATATTTATGTTATGTACTGAAACTATATGAACATGAATGATGCATGCATGAGAACTTACTGAAAAAATTATTGCAGAAACGGAACAGGAAAAATCCACTGCAGAACGGGGACTATAGAACAGAACGGGATTATTTGCAGAACGGAACGGGAAAAACTGCAGAACGGGACGAAAATTTCTTACTGCAGAACGGGAATAATGGAAGGAACGGGACGAGATTTTTTGACAGAATGGGGAAAGGGAATTTGTTATTGTTTAATACTTTCCCACACCGTTTATTTATAGTAAAAATTCGCACGTAACCGTCGTCAAAACGACGTAGTTTTGTGATGATAAAAATATATATCACGAACCCGCCCGTTACGACCACGACCCGACCCAACCCGACCCGCATCAATTTTCTCATTCAAATCTCATTTCCAACACTTGTGTGTATATATAGAGAGAGAGAACTCTTTAACAAATGAATAGTATCTTAGAGCCCATATTAACTTTAATTGCATTAGCAAGCTCTTTAACACTCTTAAGTATTAAAGCCCGAGCTTCAACTCCAAATCTAATATCCTTGGCCGCATAGTTTCTGCTCAAACTCAATCTAATGTCAATCTTTATACATATACAATTAAAAAATCACATTCAGAACATTAATTAAATAAATTGTTGAAAAAATTGTCATACGCGAAATTAGCTATAAATATGTAGACAATATATACAAATGGGTATATTAAAAATCATGTACTGCATGATAAATAAAATTATCAAATAAAATTAATAAGTAAAATTCAAAAAATAATTGTTAATTGATATAGATACTACTTCATCTTAGGCTGAATATGTGTTGTCCGCAATGAATTATATTGAGGAAATCATTCAAAATCTGAACCAATTAATTCCAATTCTTAATTCAACTATGTCAAACTATATTTATCCTCCGGTCTATTCGAAGAGTACACTAAATTTCAAGAACAACTATAACAAATTTCTCTAATTCGTACATACACACATATAAACATTAAAACATGCATTTTTAAATTCATAAATATTTATCAGCTTTATATTTCCACAATGCATCAGTAATAGACTATAAGTATAATCCAACTAATCAGTGACAGTATTCTAAAAAAGAATCTTAATGAAGTAGAGTGTAGCGCTTAATGAAGTGTTCTTCTGTCCATTTCGAGTTCTCAATAGTGCGTTGGATATAAAGCAATTTTCTTTCATAGTACTTCCTTATATAAGTACATTTCATAGGATTCTTCCAGTTCTGCACTTATATTTAATCAAGTTGCTAGTGTTGGTTATGCTCCAAAATACATGGTTTTTCAAGGTCCCATATCATCTATTGTGAAAACATTCTTTGGGTATATTAGCTCATGTTGGCTTATGCTTTGTAACATGGTTGAGGAAAGAGGGATGGGCTCGCGCACATGAGGACGACTAAGGATTGAGCGAGGCCAAGCTTGGTTCTCGGACTTTCGATCAAAAAAATCTTAGTGCGTGTGTGCGCACGTTACGCCCGCGCAGGGGGGGTGCCAATCTCGGAAAATTGTGCTTTCGCGGGTGCACCCAGGAAGCCCTTTGTTTTGCTTAAATCCCTTTTATACTAAACCTAAATACCCTAGCCGTTTTCATCATTAATCCCCAACGTTCAGTGGCGTATGTGACAACCCCAAAATAGGTCCATTCCATCCAACCCATTCTGAGTCGCCAAATACATGGTACAGAAAATAACTACAACTTTATTACAACAATTGTCGTGTAAAATATAACAACACATATGCTGTGAGTTTGGATACAAATATATACCAAATGTGACTCATGTTCCAACCGTGGACATCACCTCACAATGACACCTTACATAAAGGTATAGTCAAAAACTGTTTTAGAAATTAGAATATTTGGGAAGTGCTCAAAGAAACCTTCGTACATGGGAGGCCACGCGTCTAGGTTATGATAGATATCATATGGCCACAGAATTATCCTTGGTTGACCCAATAGACCCCAAAGAAAAACGAGAAGATTACTATCATATTCTTCCCAATGGTGAGTCTTCTCTTGACATATCATTATCTCTACTGTCTCCAATTGAGAATTATACTTTAAACAAACACCAAGATTATATAGGTAGTGCTCGTATATATACCCAGCAAGCGGATGAGCACATCCCTGTCTTATGATGACACGAGGTTGTATGTCGTTAGACATCTTGTATGATAGTGGCAAACCACCCTTCCAACGTTGGGTACACCTTACCCTATTGGATTCACCAAATATAACTACTAAATGAACTTTTCTATACTGCTTCGGGAGAACCTCCACAGCTAGAGACCACCGTTCTATTTTCCCGTTACCCTCGCTCGACCCAGCTACACTCTTATTACCTGAAAGGAATTGTGAAGCAAAAGGGTGAGCACAACTAGCTCAGTAAAGAATATCATGACTAAAGATAATTAAATTATCAATAGCCTTCATCAATAATAAATCAGAGATTTAGAACATATGGTAAATGATAAAAATTTCAACCATAGTTGCAGCGGAACGAGCAATCCATTAGAAGAGTCAAATAGACTATAAAGTCTATTATCTTCTCCATGTTAAAAATCCATCAACAATGTTTATCCATGTAACATCACTCAACAGTTCCTTTCCACAATCATATGAATAACTCATAATCATAATTGTGACTATAAATTTTTCGTCGCACCCAGGACGAAGAATATTTTCATCACCTGTCTTTACCTGAAACATCAAAGATCATGATTATACCAAATCACAATTCCTGTTTATAATCATACTAACAAATCCATCTTTGCACTACGGGCCAAAGATATTCATCAACAAACCATCTTTGCACTACGGGCCAAAGATATTCAACAACAGTTCATCTTTGCACTACAGGCCAAAGATATTCATCAACAGGCCATCTTTGCACTACATGCCAAAGATATTCAACAACAGTTCATCTTTGCACTACAGGCCAAAGATATTCATCAACAGGCCATCTTTGCACTACATGCCAAAGATATTCATCAACAATTTATATTTGCACTACATGCCAAATATATTCATATCTCAAAGAAATATATAATCATTTCAGAATTTATATAAACAATAATTATAACCATGTTGATCAATTCACCTTTGCACTTAAGCTTAAGATATTCAATTATAAATTCAATGGTCATGATCATACCAGTCACAATTCAACTTTGCACTACAGGCCAAAGAGAACCCTAGTCATGATCATACCAATAATCTACCCATCTTTACACTCTAGTGAAAGAGAATTTCAACATCAGGGTTATGAAAATGTTATATATGATAATAAAATCAATATAATCAACATATAGATTTAATCTCAAGAGTAATATTCGTAACTCATGAATAGTAACCCCGACACAAAAGATAGAAATTCTACAATAAAATTCATACCAATATTTCGGTATAATGATATTGAAAGAATAACATTACTTAAATTTATAAACAATTTATTTTAATTGTTTACACTTTACTAATTAATGCATTTAATCATCATAAAATGCTAACTCTTACAATTTCATCATCAATAACCAAAATTCTCATCAAAAATCTGCATATACCTCATATAGGATTCTCAAGCCATAAAATCCTATTTTCCAATTTTCTTTCTTCACAAAACATATTTAATTCATTTACTCATAACTAGACCATTTTCATGAAAAATACCAAATCAGTTCTAAAAATATTTCTTTTCTGGGATTTAGCATAATATAGTCCCATAGTGAACATATATTTTTCTCAGAATTTTTAAAAGTCATTTACTATTTTTCATATGGCCAAAATAGCCGAATATTTAGACATTTATCAAAAATTGTACTTTTGTCTAAAAATTCTGAAATTTACAGAGTATACTTCTATCATATACATGTACTCCCAATAAAAATTTCATCAATTTTGGAGTTAACCACAAGGAATTATAAGTGGTTACTTTTAAAATAGTCTTTTCCCGTAAAATTCATAACTCTCAATCTATACACCCAAAAATCACCATTTTTGGACACAATCAAGAAAACTCATCAAAATATCATTTCAAATTTTTCCAGAATTTTTGAAGATCAGAAAAATTACGAAACTGAAAATCATAGCAACCCTTAAAATCCCTTAATATCCCTTACCTCAAAAGAGCAGTACTTCTGATCGGTATAAGGCTGAAGGAAACTTGCACTGATGAATAGCAACTCACCAAGTATCTAAATACTCACAAAATACACTCAATAATCTAGAGAGAGAAAGAAAGAAAGCTTATGTTTCTGGTGTGATTTTCAATTCTAACTTAGCCCTCTATTTATAGGAAAATTTTGGTAGGTTTGACCTGCAACCTGATGGCTTTACCTGCTACTATTCCCACCCACCACATTTGAAATATAATTCAGCACATTTCTTCACCAACCACAAGTGGGGCCCACCAATTCTAGAATTTTCCACCAAAATAATAAACTCCGAAAATTCAACAATTTCTGAACCAGTCATCTCGTAAAATTCATAATAAATCATATATTCATTTTTAACGGTTCAAAATTTGTGGGCATATACTCAACTTATATATGTATAACATATCCAAAAATTACCACGATCCAACGGTCGGATTAAAAATTATAACCCCCGCAAAATATCTCAAAAACCCTGATTTTTAATACCTCCATTCCGACAAAAATACGGATAAAAATCTCAACATTAACTCCTTCATTTTTTAACCACAAAAATATATCCCTCATTTATATCCATATAAAATAAATATTTTCTTATCATATGAATCAATAATTAATTATTCACAAATAATATTACAGAATCACATTTATGACAACCAGGCCGTTCCCAGGAAAGAGGGGGCTTTCCAATAAGAATTTCTCCTTACTGGCGCGCAATTAAATGACCAAACCTCTCCTTAGACAGAACTTTCTAGACATTGTCAATAATGCTATCTAATAATATTATTTAAATAATATGAATTATTGATCTGATAATGGAGAAATACTGTGCAGTGACAATTATTGAACAACAATAATATAAAATTTCAACGTAGCAATTATTGAATCAATAAAATAAAATATTGAATAATAATTACTGTAACAATTATTGAGTAGTGCCTTCTTACGTAAGAATCAATAATTGGTGCAATACCGTGTGCTACTGTGCAATAACGCGTATTACTGTATTTTAACCACCGGGTATTTCAACAGTATTAACAGTAACAACTACGCCGTTATTTGTAAAAACTCAAATTTGTCGTTTTCTTCATCCGACAGTTATTCTGTTATGGGGCCCACAAATAGCTGCGCCGTCGTACGAATATTCCCCGACAGAAAGAATATTCCACGACCAAACGAATATTCCCCGACAACAATGATTATTTTATAACCACTTGCTTATTTTCAAAAAAATTCACATTTCACCCATAACTTTAAACTTTTATCAATTTAACCTTTTACTGAATAGTAATTATAAGAAAAATTGAATACTTTTATTTCATAAAATTCGGGGTCTTACAATCTCCCCTCCTTATGAAATTTCGTCCCCGAAATTTACGTACCTGATATTTCAAAGAGTTGAGAATACCTTCCTTTCATTTCAGATTCCATCTTCCCTGTCATCATAATTTCTTCATTGCTCATCTCCTGTATTTCTGATATCATTCTAGCATACAGCTTCAAAAATAAAGGTTAATTGAACAAATTAACATATCACATAATATCCCAATATTATGACTGACCAACAAATAAGCTTAGGTAGGACACACTAGCGAAGGATTTACTCATCTCTCCCCTCCTAGTTGTATTCCCCGATCTCCGCCAGAGATCATATCCCTAAGCTCTGATACCACCTGTGACAACCCCAAAATAGGTCCATTCCATCCAACCCATTCTGAGTCGCCAAATACATGGTACAGAAAATAACTACAACTTTATTACAACAATTGTCGTGTAAAATATAACAACACATATGCTGTGAGTTTGGATACAAATATATACCAAATGTGACTCATGTTCCAACCGTGGACATCACCTCACAATGACACCTTACATAAAGGTATAGTCAAAAACTGTTTTAAAAATTAGAATATTTGGGAAGTGCTCAAGGAAACCTTCGTACATGGGAGGCCACGCGTCTAGGTTATGATAGATATCATATGGCCACAGAATTATCCTTGGTTGACCCAATAGACCCCAAAGAAAAACGAGAAGATTACTATCATATTCTTCCCAATGGTGAGTCTTCTCTTGACATATCATTATCTCTACTGTCTCCAATTGAGAATTATACTTTAAACAAACACCAAGATTATATAGGTAGTGCTCGTATATATACCCAGCAAGCGGATGAGCACATCCCTGTCTTATGATGACACGAGGTTGTATGTCGTTAGACATCTTGTATGATAGTGGCAAACCACCCTTCCAACGTTGGGTACACCTTACCCTATTGGATTCACCAAATATAACTACTAAATGAACTTTTCTATACTGCTTCGGGAGAACCTCCACAGCTAGAGACCACCGTTCTATTTTTCCGTTACCCTCGCTCGACCCAGCTACACTCTTATTACCTGAAAGGAATTGTGAAGCAAAAGGGTGAGCACAACTAGCTCAGTAAAGAATATCATGACTAAAGATAATTAAATTATCAATAGCCTTCATCAATAATAAATCAGAGATTTAGAACATATGGTAAATGATAAAAATTTCAACCATAGTTGCAGCGGAACGAGCAATCCATTAGAAGAGTCAAATAGACTATAAAGTCTATTATCTTCTCCATGTTAAAAATCCATCAACAATGTTTATCCATGTAACATCACTCAACAGTTCCTTTCCACAATCATATGAATAACTCATAATCATAATTGTGACTATAAATTTTTCGTCGCACCCAGGACGAAGAATATTTTCATCACCTGTCTTTACCTGAAACATCAAAGATCATGATTATACCAAATCACAATTCCTGTTTATAATCATACTAACAAATCCATCTTTGCACTACGGGCCAAAGATATTCATCAACAAACCATCTTTGCACTACGGGCCAAAGATATTCAACAACAGTTCATCTTTGCACTACAGGCCAAAGATATTCATCAACAGGCCATCTTTGCACTACATGCCAAAGATATTCAACAACAGTTCATCTTTGCACTACAGGCCAAAGATATTCATCAACAGGCCATCTTTGCACTACATGCCAAAGATATTCATCAACAATTTATATTTGCACTACATGCCAAATATATTCATATCTCAAAGAAATATATAATCATTTCAGAATTTATATAAACAATAATTATAACCATGTTGATCAATTCACCTTTGCACTTAAGCTTAAGATATTCAATTATAAATTCAATGGTCATGATCATACCAGTCACAATTCAACTTTGCACTACAGGCCAAAGAGAACCCTAGTCATGATCATACCAATAATCTACCCATCTTTACACTCTAGTGAAAGAGAATTTCAACATCAGGGTTATGAAAATGTTATATATGATAATAAAATCAATATAATCAACATATAGATTTAATCTCAAGAGTAATATTCGTAACTCATGAATAGTAACCCCGACACAAAAGATAGAAATTCTACAATAAAATTCATACCAATATTTCGGTATAATGATATTGAAAGAATAACATTACTTAAATTTATAAACAATTTATTTTAATTGTTTACACTTTACTAATTAATGCATTTAATCATCATAAAATGCTAACTCTTACAATTTCATCATCAATAACCAAAACTCTCATCAAAAATCTGCATATACCTCATATAGGATTCTCAAGCCATAAAATCCTATTTTCCAATTTTCGTTCTTCACAAAACATATTTAATTCATTTACTCATAACTAGACCATTTTCATGAAAAATACCAAATCAGTTCCAAAAATATTTCTTTTCTGGGATTTAGCATAATATAGTCCCATAGTGAACATATATTTTTCTCAGAATTTTTAAAAGTCATTTACTATTTTTCATATGGCCAAAATAGCCGAATATTTAGACATTTATCAAAAATTGTACTTTTGTCTAAAAATTCTGAAATTTACAGAGTATACTTCTATCATATACATGTACTCCCAATAAAAATTTCATCAATTTTGGAGTTAACCACAAGGAATTATAAGTGGTTACTTTTAAAATAGTCTTTTCCCGTAAAATTCATAACTCTCAATCTATACACCCAAAAATCACCATTTTTGGACACAATCAAGAAAACTCATCAAAATATCATTTCAAATTTTTCCAGAATTTTTGAAGATCAGAAAAATTACGAAACTGAAAATCATAGCAACCCTTAAAATCTCTTAATATCCCTTACCTCAAAAGAGCAGTACTTCTGATCGGTATAAGGCTGAAGGAAACTTGCACTGATGAATAGCAACTCACCAAGTATCTAAATACTCACAAAATACACTCAATAATCTAGAGAGAGAAAGAGAGAAAGCTTATGTTTCTGGTGTGATTTTCAATTCTAACTTAGCCCTCTATTTATAGGAAAATTTTGGTAGGTTTGACCTGCAACCTGATGGCTTTACCTGCTACTATTCCCACCCACCACATTTGAAATATAATTCAGCACATTTCTTCACCAACCACAAGTGGGGCCCACCAATTCTAGAATTTTCCACCAAAATAATAAACTCCGAAAATTCAACAATTTCTGAACCAGTCATCTCGTAAAATTCATAATAAATCATATATTCATTTTTAACGGTTCAAAATTTGTGGGCATATACTCAACTTATATATGTATAACATATCCAAAAATTACCACGATCCAACGGTCGGATTAAAAATTATAACCCCCGCAAAATATCTCAAAAACCCTGATTTTTAATACCTCCATTCCGACAAAAATACGGATAAAAATCTCAACATTAACTCCTTCATTTTTTAACCACAAAAATATATCCCTCATTTATATCCATATAAAATAAATATTTTCTTATCATATGAATCAATAATTAATTATTCACAAATAATATTACAGAATCACATTTATGACAACCAGGCCGTTCCCAGGAAAGAGGGGGCTTTCCAATAAGAATTTCTCCTTACTGGCGCGCAATTAAATGACCAAACCTCTCCTTAGACAGAACTTTCTAGACATTGTCAATAATGCTATCTAATAATATTATTTAAATAATATGAATTATTGATCTGATAATGGAGAAATACTGTGCAGTGACAATTATTGCACAACAATAATATAAAATTTCAACGTAGCAATTATTGAATCAATAAAATAAAATATTGAATAATAACTACTGTAACAATTATTGAGTAGTGCCTTCTTACGTAAGAATCAATAATTGGTGCAATACCGTGTGCTACTGTACAATAACGCGTATTACTGTATTTTAACCACCGGGTATTTCAACAGTATTAACAGTAACAACTACGCCGTTATTTGTAAAAACTCAAATTTGTCGTTTTCTTCATCCGACAGTTATTCTGTTATGGGGCCCACAAATAGCTGCGCCGTCGTACGAATATTCCCCGACAGAAAGAATATTCCACGACCAAACGAATATTCCCCGACAACAATGATTATTTTATAACCACTTGCTTATTTTCAAAAAAATTCACATTTCACCCATAACTTTAAACTTTTATCAATTTAACCTTTTACTGAATAGTAATTATAAGAAAAATTGAATACTTTTATTTCATAAAATTCGGGGTCTTACAGCGTAAACCTTATTTATTTGCAACGTTCCTTTTTACGTTACTGAATCTTCATCTTCCCGTTGCTTTCCAGCGTTCCTCTTCTTCTTTGTCTATAAATAACAGTTTCGTATGCACACAACAATATCACAGAAAACAAAACATACTCTTCCCTCTCCTATTCTGATTTTGGTTCTATTCTGGGCAATCCACAAAGACAAGTCCATAACCTTCTTCTGCGAGTACACGCAATCGAAGGCTTGCCGTTGAATCCTGGAGGGTGAACGCCGTGGAGCTCAACTGTACCGGTTCATATAACCAGTGAGGGCGAAATCACTTTTTAGGACAGTAGCTTTGCTACGCCTCGGCTTCTTCCATATACCAGCTAAGTTGTTCCAATTTTCTAATTTGTTAGTCTTGTTAATAAGCTGTTATTGGTATTGTTATTGCTAGTGCTGCTGCTATTTTTTCGAACAATCTAAAAAGTGACTTCGGTTATTAACAAGATGATGAAATCTGTTTTAGACTTGTCTAAAATTGAACGTTTTGATGGCTCTAATTTTAAGAGATGGTCTGAAGATATACTGTTTTATTTAGAGACTATGAATTTGGAATATGTGTTATACATGGATGCTCCTGTTAGTGTTGTTTCGGTTAATGATGTTGTTACTCCTACTGCTGTTGAAACTGTTGAAAAATCGGATGTTGATAAAAGAGATTTTGTTAAGGATAATCGCACATGTCGTAGATACTTGTTGCACTACTTGTCCAATTCATTATTTGAGATATATTATCCGTATGAAAGTGCAAAGAAAATTTGGGAAGCTTTAAAATCAAAGTATGCTGTAGAAAATTCTGGACTTAAGAAATATGTTGCGGGGAAATTCTTAGATTTTAAGATGCAAGATGGAAAATCTGTTATAGATCAAGTTCATACGTACCAAACAATTGTGGGGGAAGTCATTGGGGAAGGAATGAAAATATGCGAGAATTTCCAAGTTGCTGTACTCATCGAAAAATTACCACCCTCGTGGAAAGATTATAAAATGAACCTTAAACGTGAAACTAAAGATTTCTCTATGCAGGAACTAGTAGCTCACATCCATATTGAAGAACAAAATAGAGCTAAAAAAAGGGGAGATGTAGTTCCAAATCAAACTGTCAAAGCTAATCTCGTGGAACAAAAGCCACAATGGAAGAACCAAAATTATCAGTCCAAAAACCACAAAGGGAAAAATCAAAAATAATGGGAAGAAAGGATAATAGGTTCAACAACTCCAATCAAATTCAAAAACCTTTTACTAAAGGTCCTTGTTTCGTATGTGGCAGACCTGGCCATATTGCTATGAAGTGTCACTTTCGCAAGGGGCAAGATAACAAAAATAATAATTCTCAGCCTAAGCCCCAAGCGAACTTGGTTGAATCCGATGATGTTATCATTGCTGTTGTCTCGGAAGTAAACCTTGTTGACAACTTCACGGAATGGGTAGTAGATACCGGGGCTACTAAACACATTTGCGCGAATAGAGATGTAATCCTCAACTACGAAAATGTGACTAATGGAGAAAAGGTTTTTATGGGTGATTCTCGAGCCACCAATGTTGCGGGAAAAGGAAAAGTTTTACTAAAATTAACTTCTGGGAAAACCATTGCCCTACAAGATGTACTTCATGTGCCCGATATTCGTAGGAATCTTATGTCCGGGTCTTTGTTGAACAAAGCTGGCATTAAACTTGTGTTTGAGTCTGATAAACTTGTACTTACTCGTAATGGGGAATTTGTTGGGAAAGGCTTTTGTAATGGGGGTTTATTTGTACTTGATGCTTCTGCTGAATTGAATAATAAGAATGCTTCTTTTGCTTATATTGTTGAATCTTTGGATATGTGGCATGCTAGATTAGGACACGTGAATGTAGCTTCTATTAAAAAGTTGAAACAACTTGAACTTATACCTAATCTTGCAAATACCGAGTTTAACAAATGTGAAATTTGTGTAGAAGCAAAACATGCTAAGAAACCTTTTAAAAGTGTTGAAAGACAAACTGAACTACTTGAGTTAATTCACAGTGATCTAGCTGATTTTAAAAATACTACGAGTAGAGGTGGTAAGAAATATTATATTTCTTTTGTGGATGATATGTCTAGATATACTCGAATTTATCTACTTTCCTCTAAAGATGAAGCGGAAGAAATGTTTATTAAATATAAAGCGAAAGTTGAAAATCAGTTAGAAAGAAAAATTAAAAGACTTAGATCTGATCGTGGAGGTGAATATGATTCAGGAAGTCTTAAAAAATTTTGTGAACTAAATGGAATAATACATGAAACTTCTCCTCCTTATTCTCCACAATCCAATGGAGTTGCAGAAAGAAAAAATAGAACACTTAAAGATATGATAAATGCTATGTTAATAAGTTCAAGTTTACCTTCTAATATGTGGGGAGAAGCTTGTCTTTCTGCAAATCATATTTTAAATAGAGTTCCACATAAAAAGTTAGACTCTACACCATATCATTTATGGAAAAAATATGCACCTAATTTGGGATATCTTAAAGTGTGGGGGTGTCTAGCTAAAGTAGCTATACCGGAATTTAAAAGAAATAAAATTGGACCTAAAACAATGGATTGTATTTTTATTGGATATGCATCTTATAGTGCTGCTTATAGATTCTTGGTAATTAAAGATGAACTAATAATTATCAAAATAATTCAATTTTGGAAATAAAGGATGCAGAATTTTTTGAAAATATATTTCCAATGAAAATTAGATATGAGGGCAATCCTTCTTCTAGTGAACATCTTAAAAGGAAAGATAAAGATCCTGTACCTGCATCTACTAGAAGTAAAAGACAACGTTTTGAGAAAACGTTTGGTCCAGATTTTATAACTGCTTTCATTACTGAAGATGACCCTAAAACTTATGAAGAAGCTAAAAAATCTATTGATGCAAATTTTTGGAAAGATGCTATTAATAGTGAACTAGAATCTATTATGTCTAACCATACATGGGAATTAGTTAATTTGCCTAGAGGATGTAAACCTATTGGATGTAAATGGGTGTTTAAAAAGAAGTTAAAAGCTGATGGGTCTATTGATAAATTTAAGGCGAGACTGGTAGCAAAAGGGTTTACTCAAAAGGAAGGTTTTGATTATTTTGACACTTATTCACCAGTGACTAAATTAGCAACTATAAGAATTTTAATTGCATTAGCCTCTATTCATAAATTGATAATCCACCAAATGGACGTTAAAACTGCTTTTTTGAATGGAGAGTTAAATGAAGAAATTTATATGTGTCAACCTGAAGGTTTTGTTGTTCCAGGTGAAGAACATAAAGTGTTTAGACTTGTAAAATCTTTATATGGTTTGAAACAAGCTCCAAAACAATGGAATGACAAATTTAATAAAACTCTCTTGTCTAATAATTTTGTGACAAATGAATCTGATAGTTGTGTCTATAGTAGATTCAATGAAAATTGTGGTGTGATTATTTGTTTATATGTGGATGATTTGCTAATATTTGGTACTGATGAGAAAGTTGTGAAAACTACTAAAGAGTTTTTATCTTCTAAATTTGACATGAAAGATTTAGGAGAAGCGGATTTGATTCTTGGTATGAAAATAAATAAATATGCAAATGGTTTAGTTTTATCACAGTCTCATTATGTGGAAAATATTCTTAAGAAATTTGATTTCTTTAATGAAGAGCCATTAGGAACACCTTATGACTCTAGTATACATTTAAAGAAAAATAAAGGGAATGGTATTGCACAAGTTGAATATGCTAGAATCATTGGTAGTGTAATGTATTTAATGAACTGTACTCGACCTGATATTGCATATGCCATTAGTAGACTTAGTAGATATACACATAATCCTTCACAAGAACATTGGAATGCATTGTCACGACTAATGAGGTATTTAAAAGGAACAGTTAATGTAGGTGTACATTTTACTGGTCATCCTAGTGTTTTAGAAGGATATTGTGATGCTAATTGGGTATCTGATAATGATGAAACAAACTCCACTAGTGGTTATGTGTTTACTTTAGGTGGAGGAGCTGTTTCTTGAAAATCTGCTAAACAAACTTGTACTGCTAGATCTACTATGGAATCTGAATTTATTGCTTTAGAATTGGCAGGTACAGAAGCAGAGTGGATAAAGAATTTATTGGCTGATATACCATTGTGGTATAAGTCGATTCCTTCTATTTCTTTACATTGTGATTCTCAAGCAGCTATTAGCAGGGCAATGAATCATGTTTATAATGGAAAACAGAGACACATTCGCTTGAGACATAATATTGTACGAGGACTGATCAGTAATGGGGTTATTTCCATGGAATTTGTAAGGTCTGAAAAGAACCTAGCGGATCCGCTTACTAAGGGATTGAATAAAAAGGTAGTCCAAGAAGCATCCAGAGGGATGGGACTATTGCCAATATCTTGAGCAAGTAATACATGATGGAAACCCAACCCATGTGATTGGAGATCCCATGAATTGGGTTCAATGGGTATCAACAAGTCACGTAATTACTTTATTATAGCACTACAATTATTTATATCCCTTCTTGTGTGCATGTGGTGCTTACTGACAAATTGTGAAAGGATGAATCATTTAGATTCTTAATGAAACTCATAGCCGCTAAAGGGTGGTGTATGTCAGTATACACTTGATGGGTTCACCTATATAAAGGTGGAAGTGTAGGTCGCTTCCTATGAGAGTTCTTGGCAAACTCACCAGAATGATTCTTTCCGCAATTCCAGAATGGCCTAGAACGCGCCCAACCGCGGACTTGTGTGGATTCAGGATTTAAGATATGTGTGCAAGCTCAATTGATTGTATCACAGATAATAGGTTCAAGAATATAATTCACCTATAATCTACAATCATGAGTTTGTTCCACTAAGTGTCGATTCAAACCAATAAGGTATCGATGTTATGTATCTAAAATCCATTGCCCTTCTCAATTTTTTTTCTTTTCCAATCTTTTCTTTGATAATTTTGGATCATGTGGGGGATTGTTGGTTATGCTCCAAAATACATGGTTTTTCAAGGTCCCATATCATCTATTGTGAAAACATTCTTTGGGTATATTAGCTCATGTTGGCTTATGCTTTGTAACATGGTTGAGGAAAGAGGGATGGGCTCGCGCACATGAGGACGACTAAGGATTGAGCGAGGCCAAGCTTGGTTCTCGGACTTTCGATCAAAAAAACCTTAGTGCGTGTTACGCCCGCGCAGGGGGGGTGCCAATCTCGAAAAATTGTGCTTTCGCGGGTGCACCCAGGAAGCCCTTTGTTTTGCTTAAATCCCTTTTATACTAAACCTAAATACCCTAGCCGTTTTCATCATTAATCCCCAACGTTCAGTGGCGTAAACCTTATTTATTAGCAATATCTTCATCTTCCCGTTGCTTTCCAGCGTTCCTCTTCTTCTTTGTCTATAAATAACAGTTTCGTATGCACACAACAATATCACAGAAAATAAAACATACTCTTCCCTCTCCTATTCTGATTTTGGTTCTATTCTGGGCAATCCACAAAGACAAGTCCATAACCTTCTTCTGCGAGTACACGCAATCGAAGGCTTGCCGTTGAATCCTGGAGGGTGAACGCCGTGGAGCTCAACTGTACAGGTTCATATAACCAGTGAGGGCGAAATCACTTTTTAGGACAGTAGCTTTGCTACGCCTCGGCTTCTTCCATATACCAGCTAAGTTGTTCCAATTTTCTGATTTGTTAGTCTTGTTAATAAGCTGTTATTGGTATTGTTATTGCTAGTGCTGCTGCTATTTTTTCGAACAGCTAGCACGTATAGAAGATGAACACTTTCGGTCTTGTTCGGTAAACAGGGTAACAAATTAGTTAGCTAGAAAAAAAAACATTTATGGCAAGATTTCTAAACAAAATATTCTCAAAATGTTTCATTATGCAGAGCCTGAAGATTTGGGAAAATTATCTCCAGCAATAGTAAAGAATAAAGAGAGCTTTTACTATCGTACACCAACAGTTATACAACACTTGAACAAATTAAATTTCTAACTATAGAGTAGAAAGAACTTTTGATTTGAATTTGTAATAAAATATGGGTTGAAAAATAGTTAACAGATTTGGATCTATATTTCTTTTTAAAAATATAATTCCAAATTTTACTCAATTTAAATAAATAAAAATAATTAACCACTTATCTAATTTTAGTTAATATAAATTGATCCAATAATTAATCAACTATATTCTCATGTTTTACCTACAACCTTCGGGTCTCACCAAAGTGTAAACCCATGTGGACGACCAAACACCTGCAGAATATTCAATGCTAAATGCATGGCTCATGCTGCGTCATAGGTTGGCGAGGATATGTTAACCAACACAAATTAATATTGATATGTGAAAAATTAAAGAGCCAATAGATTGATAAAAAAAAAATTAAAATTAAACACTTCTTCTTTGTGTATTAATTAATCATATACTAGAATGTTAAACCAGAACTATTATCCATATGACAATTGATCGATTTAGTAATCCAACACTTGATTGCAGAAGCGGAACTAGGCGGGGGCGCGGGGGACAGTTGACCCCGGTAGGGTGGCGGTCCAGACGAAGCTAGTAGAGGGAGAGGGGCAGGGGCGGGGGCGGGGGCGGGGGCGGGGGCGGCGAGCAGTCTTGATTCTTCATTTCTTCTCCGACTGCAACACCAACACAATTACACAAATCTGTTTTAATTTTTTTTTAAGTAACATGAAACGACGTCGTTTTATTAAAAAAATTTAAAAAAATAAATTTTTTTATTAGGTCTTCAGCCCCTCATCTCCGCCTCTCTCTCTACACTTCACTCTTTTCGTCTCGGTCTCTTCCCTCTTCCCTCTTCCAAGTTCCGCCACTGACTGCGGCTGCCTCCTCCTGCCGGCTATCTCTGCCGGCGCCGCCACTACTCCACCCGCCGCCGTCTGCTTCCACGCCTGCTTCAGTGCTTTGGACTTTGGTAAGTAATTTGACTAATTTATAATTTTATTACAAAATTGAAATTCAAGAAATGATTTCTACTTTTTAGCTTTTGGCCCTTGCTCTGTTTCTTATTTATTTAATTATTCACCTGTTCTATGGAACCTAATGTCATTCATGCTTGGGAATTGGGATTTTCGTTCTTTCATTTTAATCTTATGTTTTTAAGCATTTTTTTTAACCTTCTTGTCTGTTCTATAAACCAGAATAAGCTAATATTTCAACTCATTTGGCTTATAAGATGAATGCTAAGAAATTTGTTGAACTCCTGTGATGCTATACATGACATGAAAAAGAAAAAAAAACAAAGAACCCAAAATAAAAAAAAAAAAGAAAAACAAGAAGATGAGAAAAAAGAACCCAATAATAACATACATGAAAAAGAACCCAAAATAAAATCTCTTTTTTTTGGATTGGGCAAGTCTCTCATAAATAAAATTTTTTTATTGATATATTTTGACCCTGAAAATATATTCCGGTTCCGCCGCTGCTTGATTGATATATAAAATGTGCTTGTGCTTGGTTTCAATCAGCTCAGCAAGGTGTTTGGAAGACTGCAGCAGGATTGAGTTGCCGATGGATCTCCAAATCAGTCAATCATATGTACAAGAATTCTCCTCAAACTTGATGACTTTGGTGTTTCTAGAGTCAACTACCAAGAAACAATAGATATGCCGTTTATGCTTTGTCTTTATCAACTTCCCCACCACATTACCCCGTGATACGATTTCCAAATCTAACTTCAATGGAACCTTACGATTATTATCTGACATCGGTAAGCTTGCCCCAGCCCCGTACAGAGGAACCATTTGCCCCTCCATGTTAACATCCACAATCCGATGGCCTTTTCTTGGTAGGTAACTTTTTTTCAACTGCATGCAACAACAAATGAAAAAATCAATATATATATATATATATATATATATATGTATGAGTAACTAACTGAAAGCTTAATTATAATTTATGGTTTACTCATTTGATAAGCTATTAACATGATTCTTAGTTGAATATCAAACTTTTTAAAAATAGTTGTACATAAACTTGGAAATAAACAATATATTGTTAAAGCTAGCTTAATTTTAATTAATGACAGTGGTCGAGATCGATCGACTCTTCAAACAAAATTACTAATGTTTAATTTTTGAAATACTCCTAATTAATTCATGGAGGTGTCTCGGTCATTCTCATCTCAAGAGCTTCACCTGACCGGTTGCAACTGTAATTTCTGTGAAGATGAGATTTATGGCAGTGGAGCGAAAATGAATGCCAAAGAATGTTGCGGGGTTGTATATGCTCATCTTCACGGAACAATTTACTGTCATCATCTTGGTTGGGACCCCCGAGTAATCTGATCCTTCCGCGGAGTAAAAATTATATACCGTCAAGCTCTACAGAAGAAAAAATAATAATTGTAGGAGGGTATATATATATACTGGAGTGATTACATAATTAATATATATATATATATATATATATATATATATATATATATATATATATATATATATATACCTTCACAGAAACCCTAGGTTGGTAAGGCCTACTAGCACCCCAAATGATGAAACAAAACAGCGTGAAGATGATAGCTAAAGCCATAACAGCAATCAAACACTTGCAACGCTCATAATCACAATATACACAATCATACTCTTCCTCCTCTTTAATCACGCTGCGCTCATGATTCCACCCCCTCTTCCGGTTCCACTTCCTTGCATACCCAGACGACACCCTACTACTTGAAGAAGAATGGGAGTGGCGCGAAGGGTGTGAGGGGGAATCCATAGGGCTAGTGGAAAGAGAAGAGGTTTGGAGGGGGGAAGATTTATTATCGTCATAGTTGGAGGAGTCATGAGGAGGGCTTAGTACATAGTATAGAGCTTGTTTCGGAGACGATATTGGTGATTTTGGGGGAGTACTGTTTGTTCCATCCGATTCACACTTGGCGTGTAACATTATTATTATTATTATTTAAAGCTAGCAAGCTCTTTAATTTTCGATCGATATAATCAATATGTATCTGATGATGATGATTCAATGAATTTAGATATAGTACGTACTTGCATGCATGGTGATCGATGATTCAATGAATCATGCATGTAAGCGAATTTAAAACTCAAAAAATTAATGAAAAAGACTCCACATTTTTCGAATCCCGAAAATGAGAGAGAAGCTCAAAAGAATTACTAATATTCAGAAATCAGAGAGAATTAAGATTAGAAAGCATGCAAAGCCAAAGAATTAATGATCCAGTTGCTGGTAGCCACTCTCAATATGAAGAAGAAGGTGAATTCCAATTAAGTAGTAGTGTGGTGACGTGGGATATTTGCCGAGTCTGGAGGTAACGCATTAACCGTTCAAACATGTACTACTTTCAGTTAATGTTCATCCCTCAGTCGACGGACTCCAAAACGGGCAAGTGGTATATATGTCCAACGACGTCGTTCCAAGGTTAAAGATAGTACTTGTTTTTACACTTTAATTTTATGTTCTCCACCTTCCATAATCTCAAATGTAATTAAGATTATACCTCTCATTGGAAATTTGGATATAATGTTATTCTCAAAATTATTTTTACTATTTTCAGATAATTTATTGATATTGTAAATTTGTAATGGTGTGAATATTTGTATTTGATTATTATATTATTATACTCTTTATATAGAATGGGGAATTAATCACAAGGAAATCGATCATGCTTAAAATATATTTTGCTAAATTAATTTGAATAATATTTTTTGGTTGCATGATAACTTTAGAAGCATAGGATGACATTATTTAATTTAGGTCTAAAATTTAACTAATTATAACTCGTATTAATTATTATGAGAGTTCACTTTGCATCTCGATCTTAGTTTATTGTCATTTTACAACTTTGGCATCATGCAATCTATCTATGTTATATGTCTCTATTAAAAGTGGGAAAATGTAAAGGTTCTATTTATAAATTGTGAAATGTATAGTACAAAATAAGAATAAACTGAAAGTACATTTAATTAATCTTAATTATGATTTTAAATTCTAGAATAGTAAAGTTTATCAATATCAAATTGTTTATCGTAAATGACATTCAACAAGATATGGAAACAAGGAAATGTTTTATATATTATTACTACATATTTCCAAGAATATGTACAAATAACAAACTAATTACAACTACAAAATCTATATAATAAAATACAAATGATTTTAAATTTCCCGCTCATCCTAATAAATCATTTGGACCGTCTAAAATTTAAGATAAATCCTACCCTCCATAGTACTGGAGGCACGGGAACAAAATATTTCAACATCTTTCTCCACTGCATAGGAAGGAAATTACATCAACAGAAACCCGCTGGTCAAAAAAAATTAAACAAAACTAATGAAACCACCAATTGTTTCTTCAACAATCCCCCCGCGGCCCCGCCTCATCGCCAACTGCGGTACATAGTATTTCTCAGTTCTTCATTCATCGTCGATCTCTACACGGATTCTAAACACTGTCTCACCTTTTTCGACAATAATGCTCCACTTTTCTATGTTCGTCTACTTCCATTCAATCAGGAGCTCCCAAGGAGAGAGAAAAACAATAATAAAAAAAAAATTGGACGTTTTGTCGCTTTAAAAATATAAAGCAACAAAAATCTTTTCATAACTCCATAATTACATTGAATTCTGCAACAAAAATCAAAGGTTGATTTCCCCCATGAATATATCCTCCAAAACTTGATTTCATTATTATTTTAAAAAACTCGTAAAATTACTTTTACAAAAACCCACTTTCGATTTTGGTCTATAAACAGAGGGAGAAATTATTGGTGATAGGTGATGAGATATCCACGGGACATGAATGGAATAAGAGAATTACTTTCATAATCAATATAAGTCGTTTTAAATAAATATTTTTGTTCCTAAATATAAATTATTTAAAAATTTCAAATAAATATTAATTGCTTAATTTTCAATATTATCCCAAATATTAAATATAATTTTATTCCTCTCACTATTTTTTGTCCAATAAATAACACTTTTTTTCAAGACAATATAAACAATTAATAATATATTTAATACTTTACAATCACAGAAGAAATATTATATTGACACACAACTAAAAAGAGTTGACTAAATTTAACACCACTCATATATTAGTGTATTTGAAATCCCTTAAAACTAGTCAAAAGCTTTAATTTGAAACTTCTGACTACCTTTTATAATAATTCCAACCATGACTCATATTTATTTATGAGAACATTCTGTTTAAATAATTTACAATTAAAATAAGTGTTTTTAATTTTCCAAAGAAAAACTACTTTTTTAAAATGTATTTTCCAAACACCATTAGTTTGCTGAACCAAATCAGTGTCATCAGATAGGAGCGAAAGACTATCAAATTTATAATCATTAAGATCGTCATTTGAACTATGCTTCTGATCATCATACGACATTTTTCCAACAAAAACAAGTTAATTATGAAATAAATAAGATATTAAAATAAAACCTCATGAGGAGGAAGGATATTGTTGTAATCATAAATTTTATCATAATAATTACATAATACACAAAGAACACAATTAATCAAAAAATCTATCCATAATTGGCCTCATAGAGAAGATTACGTATTCGACATAGCATGATTCAGACATATGCTTGTCTTTGTATTTAATTTTAAATCATTGGCCGATAAACAATTTCAATAAAATCTTTGTTTTTAGAGGAATAAAGGGGCTCAGTTTATGGGTGGTGATATATCAGAATGGTCGGCAAGGCAGAAAAATCTGCCGTTACGACGAACGAGACCTATCACATATTCATCTTTGTCCCTCCTCCGGTCAGATCCATTTCACACTGATCGGAAAAATAACAAAAATCGAATACGGGAGTGGGGTGATAATCCTGAAATTAACTTTAATCAACACTATATTAACTTAATATCAAATTAACTTCAAAATAACCAAATCCATCAAATACACATCCATCACGCATATATAGATAGATATAGAGAGCGGAAAAGGAAGAAAATAAAGCCCAGTCTTTTAGTGGTTTAAAGGAAAAGAAGTTTGGGCATGTTTCAAAAGTTTGTTCTGAGAGAGACTAACTGGTCACAGGACTAGAAACTCCTCTCAAAAAAACAAAAAAAAAGGAAGAAATTAGAGTAGCAAAAGAGAGAGATGTGGGTCTAATCCAGGCCCCCTAATCAAGATGGAGTCATAGGGGGCAGACATGACGACCCAAAAGAAGCTCAATTTCTGTGGACATTACCATGCTTCCTTCATTTTTATTTTATTTTCCAGAGCATCGGCTTATTGTACACAGATATACACTAAAAAATACATCCTACTATTACCATAAACTAACAATCTTGGATAAGATTTATTGTATTGAAAATGAATAATTCAAAATAACACAAACATACCGATGTGTGGAAAAAATAATGAAGAGAAGGTTACTGCTGCAATTTCTTCGGCGTACAACTGGTATTTGTAGGGGGTAACAGTGAGATTAGGGTTCCCGTCTTCCCTTGTTCTCGTATGGGCTTACAAAGCCCGGCAATTACCTTCAGTTTGTTTTTTTATAGTCCTATTCTACTGACTAGAATATGGGCCCAATTTTTTATTCAATCTGACTTTCTTAAAATTAATTGCACTTTGGTAATAGTAAGGATGGTGTGTAAAAAAAATTTCACAATATCCTCTATCCCAATTTATTACTATTCATGTGAGAGAAAATTGTGAAAATAGATAAATCACAATTTAGACCATTTTATGATTCCTAGCATCCGTTCAACTATTGGATAGATTTTGTAATTTTGTGTCAAATTACAAAAACGAAACATATTAATATATAGGATTATTAAAAAATGGATATAAACATTCATATTATATAATACACAACCCGACTTGTTCAACTAACAAAACTCTAACAAAGTAAAACAAAATGGTTTTAGACTCAAATTGGATTTGGCTCTAGTCTTCTTTGGTTTTTATAGATAAGATTCAACAAATAACTTGAGCAACATCGATGTGCCAAAGGATGAAACAGGTCAAGCCGTCAGACCACTTAATTCATGCCACTGAATTTGTTGTCAATATTCCAATGGAAAAGCACAACATAAAATGATATTACAGCTGCTATAAAATCTATAGCAACGGTATCTATTAAAAAATATTATGAAAATATCAATTTCCTATTCCAATAGTTTGAACAGACCAAGCAATTTGAAAATGGCAACTGAAGAATAGTCCCTCCGCTCATAAACCATATTTTTTTGCTGCAAACTTTTACAACTTCCTCAACGGTAATGATACTTCTTATCTACAGAACTCAACTACCGTTCACAACACTAAAAATTTGGAAACCCATCAGAGAAGATGAGCAACAGTTGCTACAAGTTAAACAACAATCCAAAGACAAACAACCTATTCGATTGTAACGTAAACCTAAATCCACTATATTTTCAAGCAAGCTCTACCTCCCTACATTTACAGGCACTCAACGTTACAGATGTGATGAGAAAATAACATTTGACCAATTAAATGGCAAAAATCTGAATTCAGCTATATAAACGGCCAGCGATATCTCCAAGACACCAACACATATCAAACACTTGGACATCTGGATCTCATGAAAGAAACAAGTAAACAACTCTATTGAAGCTAATGTCTTCCTTTTCTCAGGCTCTGTCACTTCTACTCCTGTCCACCTGAACAGTCCTTGAATCCAATGTTGATAGTATCTGGGGCATTGACATTCCACCGGACACAACAATTTCTGTAAAATCAAAACAAAGTAAAATGTTGGTAAACCCAAATGACGGGCCAAGCTTAAAACAAATCAATAAGCATGTATAAGAAATTTATATATTTCCACTTTTGCTTTTCTTTTCCTTTAGTTTGCTTCCTGGAAACTAATACACACGTACCCATGACCCCCACAACTAGATGTTTAAGACTTAACCTCCCCTCAAGGGTGGTAAATTACAATACTCATGCTAACACATACTAAAAAGAAAGATCACAATCTCCTCTTTTTTCTTATGACCAATGAGCCAAAGTCCTATCTATCACATGTAAGGCGAGTCGTCAACACAGTCAGAAGTATACCTAGTCTGTTTGACTTATTTCAAAAAATTTAGTAAAGTGCAATCAATCACATACCAATTCCTTCCCGAACTGATAAGTTTGGCCTAATAACATCATTGGCATTGACCATGAATATGTCACCAATATAAAGATGATTGGTGGGGACGTAGACACAGCATAGCTCCTCCTCACCTGAGTAATTCTGGATTCCAAGAGGATAAAGAAAAAAGGATCCAAGTCAACGAAATGTAACAGTCGGATTAAGTAATCATCAATCAAGTCTTAACATACAGTTATTGAAAAAGAGGGGTATGGGGGGAAAGCAATGTCAAACACCCTCTCAGAAAGCATGATCTCCAAGTCATGGCATGCATTTCAACTATAATATTAGTTGGTTATAAGAACTATATTGCATTTATAACATCTAAAAATAGTTACTCTCTAGAAGGAAATCAAGTAGCACTGTCCACGTTATAGGTTTTTGATAAGTAACATCTGTCCACATGCATGTGATACATGTCCTTGAATAATTTTACTTTCTAATATCTAAGCACATGCTATCACATTACGAATACTATTCTTTAGAGGTAGCCAGATAGCGTAAGGCATTACACTTCCCCAATTTATTTTATCATCTTTATCAAATGGAAGTGACCCCCTCTAAATTTTTCCTCTAAACTACGATTGGTCAAACAAAATAAAAAAATATAATGAAACATACACATCAGATAAAATTGAATCATTACAATATACTGATTAGCATGTCTAATATATTTATCTATGTACATCAGATTCAGACAATTGCAAATGTACCATATCGATATCTTTTTATTGGAAGTGGAAAAGCTTATGAAGTAATGAGAAAAAATTTAAAAGGTGCAAGGGTACCAATAGAAGGGAATGGGGAGTATTTAGGACATAGCATTATCTATGGACAGGGTATTAGTGCAGGAATTTAACATTGCAATACGAGAATTTTTGGGAAGGAACAATTCTAGGGGGTATCAAAAGTAGAGTTGGGGTATTCTGGAAATAGTAAAATTTCTATTTTTCTCGAGTGTCGACTCTGCACAGATTAGACATACAGACATTCCAGCCTGTTTTAGTGGAAGGTCGTGCTATTTGTTTACATCCATTAGTCCGTAAAGGATTCAATGCAGACTTGGACGAGGATCAAATGGTTGTTCATGTGCCTTTATAAGCAGCAGGAGATGGATGGGGCAATCAACCCCACTAGAAGTTTATTCTCGGTTAGGGGGGAAGGAATAATTATCCAATCCATTTAGGAAGTTCGGGTTGCTATGATGGAAATCCATCGATTGGTTGTATCATTTTCTCCCTTCTTTATTTTTTGTTTTGGTTCCACCTTCTGGAAGTATTATTTAAAATTAAAAAAATATAGAAGCAAACCCAATGACATGTACCAGAATATGAAAAAATGAGTGGCAAACCTGGAGAACAACAGATGACGTGATGAAGCCAAATGCATATTCACCAATACGTGGATGCCTTATTATAGCCACTTCCTTAAATGCTTGTGTGTTCTGATCTGTAAAAGTATTAGAAGTCAGAATAGTTATGACCCATCACTGCCAAAAGTAACTTATGCAGACACTGAAAATGGAAAACTAATGTTAAACACACCTGGAGATATGGCGGAACTAATCTGTTTGGAGGCATTGTAAATGTGACGAACAAATGGCATCCGCTTGATGAACCATTCCCCAAGGCTCAAAACAGATGCGCCCAACCATGATGACATGAACACCCCAACCAAGAATATGAAAGTGATGGAAGTTACAAAGCCCAGGCCTAATCAAGAAGTAGGAGTAAATGTTAACATTAAAGTGACTTGTACTAGCGAAAAAGATTTATTCATATACACCTATAACCAATGTAATTTGAAACTATAAACATGTACACAACAAAAAAGAATCACAAGGCCCCAAAATAACATCTACATTAACGATACTACTACATCAATCTAACTGCAGACCACATCCATATTGAGTTGCCAATCATTGCTTTAACAGTGTATATGGTCATCTACATGCTCATATTCTAACATTTAGCTTGTACAGCAAAAGCTTCCTCCACAACATCTATGACATATAATCACCTTTTACCAAGAGAAAATGGGAGCTAGGATGAAAAGGAAAAAGTAACACCTACCAAAAATGTCAATTCCCAGCTGAGCATAGATGGGAGAGAAAAAGCCATCCACAAAATGAATAAACCACCATGTTATATAGAAAGTGATTGCTATGGGCAACAGGATAACACTGAAAAATAGTTTAAGTGTTAGTGAACTACGGCAGAAAAAGCAAACAAGCATAAAGCAAATTAAGCATCCATTGCAATTAAGTGTTTAATCTTTTGGTTGCATTATAGTGTTGTTTCCAATGGATGTTCATCAAGATGAAATTGCAGTTGGCATATGTCCTTATGGTTCCTTTACAAATTTTATCACAAGTATCTTACATTCAACATCAAACTCAACCCAATCAAAAAAAAAATGTAATGTGACTGATTCTTAATTAATTCTATCAAGGTCTGAAATGTCTGAAATTTTTAAGAGTCTTGAAATATTCCGATGTTAATATAATTCAAATGTTATGGACCTTATGGTCTTCACTAAATGATCAAATCCATCTATACTGGCTTCATTGTCTTACACAATGGTCATTAAATGCTCGGCTAAAGCTCAATTTGACTTAACTTTAACAAAAGAAAATATGGTATAGTTTTAAACCGAGGACACTAACTGAAAGAATATTGTTAAAGAACATTCATACAAATAACTTTTGGTGGAAAAGAAACGATGTAATATACATAATAATATCTGGAAATATGTACTTAACCTATGAACATTATAGTAAATGATCAGGATTCGAAGGGAAAAGAGCACATGAAAATGAAAGCTTACTCACCATCCAGTCATGAACTTTTTTGAGGCCCAGCTCCTAACAACTTTGTAAAATGTCTACAGAGCAAAAGATGATATACAGAGCTTGTCAGCAAACTAAAAAAATGCAAGTCATTGCAGAATTTTTTGTTGGTGTTAGGACGGAGATAAACAAGTCAAAAAATAAAAAATAATTTATGTACATATATATATATATAGAGGATGGATCTAAAGCATACCTCTTAAATAGCATCTCTCTCTTAAATAACATACATTTATTAAAACTACGTCATTTTGAAGATTCTTTTAGAAAACAAAATACTATTAAAATAGAGTGGTCCCATTTGTTGTCCTTTTATTTACAAAAATGTCACCCCGCGACCCCACTTGTTTTTAAAAGAATCTCCAAAACGACGTAATTTTAATAAAAGTATGTTATTTAATAGAGGTGTATTATTTAAGAGGTATGCTTTAGATTCATCCTCTATATGTAGAGGATGGATCTAAAGCATGCCTCTTAAATAGTATGCCTCTCTTAAATAACATACATAAAATATATTTATGCATATATATATATATATAAGGAGGAAGTGTTTCATGGTTCTTAGGTGAATTCCTAGTCATTAAATTCAGTTTGAAAACATAAAAATGTGCTGAAGGAATGTGTTGCATGACAGGGGAAGGTCATAATTAATATTATCATCTTATACGTGTGCTTAAGGCATCCGTAATAAACTAAAAGGTAAAACTAACAAGTCACAAAAGCAATAATGGGGAAATGGCCCACAATGACTCGGACCCTACAATCCCTTATTTTTTCTAATATTCAATTGGTCATTAGGTCAAAATTACACAAACGTGAAATAACGAGGTCTATGTGGTACTCTCATCAGAGAACATAAGAAAAAATAAAGTCACAAAGATAGGTGTAATTAAGCCATGAAATTACTTTTACTAACTACATGCGCAATCAAGAATTCAAATTAAGATAGATAGCTAGAAGAAAGGCAAGATTAAAAAATTCAGTCCAATCACAAAGTAAACCTTTCTTCTACTTTTCCTTTATAAGTAGTGATGAGAACAAAGAGTCCAAAGCTAAGAAAAAATTCTATTTATATTATGAAAGTTTTGTTATGGTTAATTTTGGGAAAATTGATTTAATTATTTATTTATTTATTAGTGGAGATTTATGACATTCAATAGTGATTGTGATTTTAGTATTTAGTAAGGTTATTTTAGTCATTTTCTTTATTGTTCCTAAGTAATATTAGGGTTTTGAGTCTTTATAAATATTGATGTAATCCCCACAACTTAATAACATTACAAAATATACTTGAAGCTATGAGCTATTTTTCTCTGAACTGTGGTTGAAAAACTCTTGGGGTAGTGGTGTGTGGAGCATCACCAAGTAAAAGATCCTTGGGTAGTGAAGTGCGGAGCCTCACCCAAATTATTTTCCATAGTTTTAAGCTGAGTTCCACAAACTCATAAAATACAAGATAAAGCCATTATTCACTAACAATATATGTTTGCCAAAATAGTGAGAAGTCATTATTGCATAAAAGAAACACCTTTAAGATGATGTCAAAATTAAATAATTCTTTGAATTCCAGTAAGTCAAATAAGTAAGAACAACTATGAGATGATTATACAAAGCACAACCATGATACGAAGCCAGATGAACTTTTTTTATAACCTTTGTTTCTCCTCTTTTACCAAATTACAAGCCCAAGAAAGTAAATTAGATGCACTATAAGATTTACAAACATGCCACAGAAAGAAACAGGAATATCCCAGCTAAATTGAAAACGGAAAGAGGGGGGAGAAACTAAAAGCATGATATGTGATCCTTAACTCATAAGGTAACTAGATGATTTGCAATCTTATCACCAACTTAAAGATCAGGAATGAAAACTATACCAATATTTTCAAAAATGTTTCTTTCCCCCAGCCAAACAATTAACAACAAACCCCTTAGAATTTTACAAGGGAAAACATAAAATAACACCAAGGCTACTCTCTCCTATAAAAGTATGACAAGAAATGAACGGAATTGAGTTGTTTTCTAAAAGGTCATGACTATACATACTCAACCAGATAAACAATTCATCAAAATCAAAAAAATTAAGCAAATCATTTAAAAAATTAAAAGCAATCAATAAACAAAATCAAACTTGTGCATGTATAGAAGTAGAGAAAGGGGAAAGAGAAGTAACCTCACGGCCGGAGTGATGAGAAGAAGAAGCGGAAGAAGAAGGCTTGGAAGAAGCGTCATCGTCGACGGAAGAGCCAGAGACTGGTATCAGAAGTTCTCGATCTCTCTCTACTCTCGCCATTAAAATTGACGAAGACGATCTGTCATCGCCCATCACACATAGAACTTTCTCTCTCTCTATATATATATATTCTATATATCTATCGCACTCAACTCACAGATTCCACCAGACGAAGACTCTCTCTCTCTATACACACACACACACACACACACACACACACATATATATATATATATATATATATATATATTTTCCCTTTTATTAAAAACTAAAATTGTAAATTTAAAAAATTCAATTGGAAATGTTGAGTAGACGGGAAGACTTTTGTTCATCTTCTATTTAAATTTTAAACCCCATTTCCCTAATTCAGTGCCACATTTCCTTCAACAGCTCATCCATTGAGTTTTTCGATATTATATAGATGGGGTTGTTTGTTTTAATATGTTTGAGCTGTCAAGAATTACGAGCTTATAAATATTGGAGTTTAAATTATATTTCTTCCGTTCTTTAATATATAAATATTAAAAAAATAATTATAAAATATTAAATATATTATTAATTATTTATATTATTTTTATATTAAAAAAAATATTATTTATTAAATAAAAAATAATATAAAAATTAGAATTATATTTATTACTTAAGATAATATTAAAAATTAAGTAATTAATACTTATTTAAAATTCTCAAATAATTTATATTTAAGAACAAAAATATATTAAGTAATGGTGCAAGGCTACAAATTGTGTCAAAAGTTTTAGTAAGTCTTTATTTAAACTATGATTTTGACTCTTCTTCTCATCTCCATAATACTTTGGAACCCAAAAAAAATTATAAGTTAATTTAATTAGAGTTGTTTTAATTCAATGTCAAGAACATGTCCGTCCGCTATTTTTTAAATTTGATGATCCACAGTTTCAGTTTAAGGTTTTGCAAGGATCATATACAATAATTGTAAAACAAAACTTTTAGTCTTGACATAATAATACCGGAAGTGATTAGCATGAAGTTTATTTTTAAGTAAGTTGATCAATTGGTCAATAGGGTGTTGACGCGCAGGCGAGACTCTATGTGTGTCAGTATTCTATTGATCAATTGACCAACTTACCAAAAAATAAACTTCATGCTAACCGGATCAAATAATACCATTAGAAAAATTAGTAAAGAAGCAATTGACCAAGTAATTACTTACAAAATGGGCTTATCGCGGTCAAGTCCAAAGAAAAGTACGTAGAAACGTGTGTAGCTAAGTTAAGCAACGCCACAAAAACCAGTCCTATACGACTACAACTTTGTACTATCAGTACTGCAATTACCAGTGTAGTTTCTGGTCCTAGTTTGTGCTCAACGATTGAAATGTAGAGCTTCTTTCTTACTTTTCTTAACAGAACTATAAAAAGAGAGGAGAGAGAGAGAGAGAATGTTAGAAGGAAAAGCTCAAATAAAGGATACAGACATGCCAGTGAAGATGCAAATTCATGCAATGAATTCTGCTTCACAAGCTCTTGATTTGTATGATGTAATTGACTGCACCTCTGTAGCTGCCCACATCAAGAAGGTTCTTTTTGGTATATATATATTTCAAATATTTTTGCTTCTTTCCATAACTATTTGATTCATTTAAGTAATTTTTGTGGGGGGTTTATTTTTTATATGTAATTCTTGATTTGTATGATGTAATTGACTGCACCTCTGTAGCTGCCCACATCAAGAAGGTTCTTTTTGGTATATATATATTTCAAATATTTTTGCTTCTTTCCATAACTATTTGATTCATTTAAGTAATTTTTGTTGGGGGTTTATTTTTTATATGTAATTTAATTTGCAGGAATTTGACAAGAAATATGGGTGTGGGTGGCAATGCGTGGTGGGTTCAAACTTTAGCTGTTATTTCTCTCATTCTCAAGGGACTTTCATTTATTTTGCCTTGGAGAGGCTCAATTTTCTCATCTTCAAAGGAGCATCTTCTTCATTGTTGTAATCTTACAAGTACACACACACACACACACACACACACACACACACACACACACACACATATATATATATATATAGAGAGAGAGAGAGAGAGTGTGTGTGTGTGTGTGTGTTTGTGCGTGGCACACTCAAATATATTGTGTACTCCCCCAGTTCTAAATTTAGAGAGAGAAATCCGCAAGTTTTTGGATTTAGGAAAGCAAGTGAATGTTAACATGATCCTAAATTTGTTCAATTTTGATTTGCTTAAAAAATTTGAAAATTTTACAAAAAATTCAAGGATACGTACATGTTCAATTTAACCCTCAAACATATTAATAAAAATGTAATGATAAACTCGTTATCGTTATCCTGTCATCTAATATTATCATTAAAAGAAATAAAACTCTTTTTTTTTTCCTTGATAAAATTGACAAATGGACTCTTTTTGGGACGGAGGGAGTAATATTTTAACTTCATAACTGATTTGCCTAGGGTATTTTTTTTCCAAAAGACTGCCCAAGTGGAGAATTTGATTATTGAAAAATAAAAATTCATACATAACTTGAGCTTAATCATACTATTAGGAAAATCAAATGGTTGCGATTTCTAGAATACAAGAATATAACCGTAACAATTTCAAAATTCAACTTGAGAAAACTTCAACCTCTGATTTGATTAAATTTTGGGCCTAATTTAAGCAAGAGAAAAAGAGAATTAGTTGTGATGAGGCAGTTACTCCTCTTATGTCTTTCCCGGGCTTTTAGCACCATTGAAGAACCCCACCATTCATTCCCTTACAACCAACTCATCCCCAAAACTACCACCCTACATTCCATAATTCAAAAACAGCAAAAGAGCAAAAATTACTCAAAAACTCTCTCACCCTTCTTCCAGCTAAGGAAAATCAGAAAAACCCTTTTCCCTTTTCTTCTCTGGCCTCTAACAAGAGACGAGGGTTTTTCTACATTTTTCCTTTTCCTCGTTCTTCATTCTAAATCCACCATTTTCATACAGACATTTTCAGAATCTTTAGAATGGTTAAAACCCAGAGGAATTACGCGTAATAATTCCGAAATTGAAGTCTTTCCACGTTGAAAGAGTGCTTTAGATTTCCAGGTAGTTGAACTTTGGACGAATGGAAGCGCCAGAGATTCCATAAGCGTGTAATTTAGTAGTCAAAGGAGCAAAATCAGAACCGATTGGTGTTTAACAACTAGAAAGCTGTTGTTAATATGTGGAACGATAAGGATTCAGTCGCGGGCTTGACCAGGGAAGGATCAAGAGCAGACAGCCCCCAATCCAAGGAGCGACAAATTTCAGGTTTTTACTAACAAAAATGAAGTTTCAGAGATTTTATTAATGTTCTTCTATTAGTTTATCCGATTTGCATTGATGTTATTTGGCCATAGATATGGACTTGATGAAGGAAAGGTTTGCTAAGCTGCTTTTGGGAGAGGACATGTCAGGAGGTGGTAAGGGTGTTTCTTCGGCTCTGGCTTTGTCAAATGCCATTACAAATCTTGCTGGTAAGTTGCATGTTTGATAAGAGACGAAAATGTATAAAAATTGCTTTTATGTTTCGGGTAAAATATGAATCTGGCTCTGGCATGTCTATTATTGTTCTTTTTTCTGATATGATGCAGCTTCTGCTTTCGGAGAACAAAGAAAATTGGAGCCTATGCCTGCAGACAGGAAATTGAGGTGGAGAAAGGAAGTTGATTGGCTCTTATCTGTAACCGATTACATTGTTGAATTTGTCCCTTCACAACAAAAATCAAAAGATGGAACAAATATGGAGGTCAAATCTATCTGTATATGTTATGCATTGTATAACTTCAAACTCAGATATTATCAAATGATTGTAATAGACTAGACCTCAATACACTTCTTTTCACAGATAATGCTCACACAACAGAGAAAAGATCTACTCATGAACATCCCAGCTTTGCGCAAGCTTGATGCAATGCTCACTGTAAGAACCTGCACTCTCCATTATATCTGCTTAATATTGTAATATTCAGGATACATGATTCATTATGCCTTAAATATAAACGAATTATAACTTATAGGATTGCCTAGACAACTTCAAGGACCAGAATGAATTCTGGTATGTGTCGAGAGATGCTGATGAGTCTGAGAAAGGTGTAAAGAGAGACGACAAATGGTGGCTGCCTACCATTAAGGTTCCCTCAGATGGGCTGTCAGATGCATCACGAAAATTTCTACAATATCAGAAAGAATGTGTCAACCAAGTTCTGAAAGCATCCATGGCTATAAATGCTCAAATACTATCAGAAATGGAGATTCCTGAAAACTACCTTGAAACGCTCCCCAAGGTATGAGAAGAGATCGAATTTCCAATTAATATACTTCCTCAGAAAAGGTAGTTACTAAGCTTTGAATATTTTCTGCTATATTTTTTTTTGGTAGAATGGTAGATCGAGCCTCGGTGACCAAATATATAAAAGCATTACTGTAGAGTTCTTTGATCCTGACCAATTCCTAATAAGCATGGACATGTCATCGGAACACAAAGTTCTAGACCTTAAGAATAGAATCGAAGCATCTATAGTAATCTGGAAGAGGAAAATGCATCAAAAGGATGCAAAATCAAGCTGGGGTTCGGCTGTGAGCTTGGAGAAGAGAGAGCTCTTTGAAGAGAGAGCAGAGACCATCTTACTACTCCTAAAACAGCGGTTTCCAGGACTTCCTCAATCTTCGTTAGACATTAGTAAAATCCAATACAATAAGGTAAGAACTAAAGGTCACAGGTTTCTTGTTTTCTTTCTTATCATAATCATTCGTATGTATATCCAAGATGAGCCGAAGAGTAATCCCTCTATCTTCCTTAATTATTTAGGATGTGGGGCATTCGGTTCTGGAGAGCTATTCAAGGGTACTAGAAAGCTTGGCAAACACAGTCATGTCGCGAATAGAAGATGTCCTATATGCTGACGCTATCACTCGAGATCCATCACTTGCAGAATCTAAAAGGGAACTGTCATTAGACTCCTCATCATTTTCACAACCACAGAACTTCTCAAGCCCTGGGGATGAGACAGAGAAGTTGACTCCTACACAAACACCAACTTCAATGACACTATTTGATTTCATGGGTTGGAATACGGAGAGGGAAGTCAAGGACGAAGAGAAGTGTTTGAGCAAAACTACTAAGATTGTGGCCAGCAAGAGGTTTTCATACATTGATAAACTTGAATCGAGTGGCTTAAGAAGTCCAACAGCTCGCCATTAGCAGTGCAGAAATAGAAAGGAGAACAACATGATGAGAGAGGGAAAGACAAATGAACAAGGAAAGAAAATTTCAGCGTAGAGAGTTTTACCCATTAAATGTAAATACTCAGACCCTTTTGTGGAGTCTAGTGGTTTAGCATTCCCTTGGTTGTTCCTCCTTTTTGTGGTCGATAGGGAATTATAAGTGTAATTCACTATTGGGTTTGGTTTATTTTCAAAATTTTCTTCCTTTTGCCAGCTTAACTTAGTAAAGACTTCCTCGAAGAGCTTCAGTTGCTATACAATTAGCCGAACAATATGTGTGTGTGTGTCATGTTCTAGCATTCATCCTCTTGAGCAACATATTCATCATAGAGGCAAACAAAGGTATATTAACATGTAGAAGCAAGTACGTTAAAATCAATTAACAGTAAATAGAGTCAAATTTGAAGATTAAACCATCTGATGTGAGATTGTATACTCTCAACACAGGTTGGTTTGCACCCTTGCTTCTGTTCTTTGTCGGAAGTTTGGGATTCTCCCTAAATTTTATGTTTGACTTTTTAATGCTCTCTCATGAAAGATAAGATAAAGGTAACACCTCCACTATAAATTAGAATCTACTATTTCTTTTATTAATATCACTATTAATCATTCTAAATATTAAAGTTACATAAAATACACTTGAGTCATAATTATTTCCTACATTGTTTTTAAATAATAATTTTTAGTTTAGGGGTTGTATTCAATTAAGATTTTTAAAGACTTTTAAGTGACAGGCTTTTGTAAAATTTGTGAGATTTTAATGACTTTCACAGACTTTAAAGACTTTTTTAAAATGACTTTTATAGACTCCATAATATAAGTAACAGACTTTTATAAATTTTTTATCAAGACTGTGATAGATTTTTGTATACTTTTAATATATCTTGCAACTTATATTAATTGTTAATTAGCCCATGTGTACAACCTCTCCTTTTTTCATGAACTAGAGTAAATCTCATTATATTATTGTAGCATGAGATTTTATATATGTTGAAAGCGTTCACATTATTCTACTCATTTCATGATACATTTTGATACTCGGATACCAATAAAACTTTTGAAACTACAAACGCAATACAAAAATTAAGCTCACTTTTCATTGAGCTATATATACTTTATGTATATGCGTACGCTTTTTACTAATAATTGATTGTTTTTTATTATTGATTGTTTTATTAATATATATATATATATATATATATATGTTGATTGTGTGGACCTTTTTTATGCATCTAACATATATCAAAACAGTGCGTTTTTCCCTGTTTTACAAGGGAAAGATAACGATTCTGTCAATTTGTCATGCAAGAATACAACCACATGTTACATTATTTCACTATGATACACCAAAGACACTTGAAGACGAATATGGAGGATATCTCAAAAATTAACAGCGATTTCCTTCGTTTAAAATATCAGAAAACTAAAAAAAAAACATACGCATATACATCATATATTTTCTATTTTCATATATTATAATACATAATCTTTACAATTGATATGAGAGTTTTATGATTTTATATCACCTTTGTTGAACAAATCTCTTTCCTCTTTCTATTGAAAGCTTTCGAACGGCTGCTTTTTCCCTCACCAATTCAGATTAGGTCTAGTTATTTGTTTACATATTAATATATCTTGTTAATTCTCTTATAATAAAATTATAATAAATTCAATTATTTTTATGGCCCAAATTTTACAAAATTATTTATTCATCACATATTAATATTTATTAGCCCATATAAAATAAATAATTAATTTGACCCAATAAAAGACAAAGTCCAATTAATAACTAGTTTTATTCACCTTTGTGTTTATTTAGAAGTCTTTAAAAATATTTAGAGATGAGGTAAGACTTTGGATATGGGTTGATAGTTATAATTCTTCTTCTAAAGTCGGTCAAACTCTACCATTTGATAAAAATCTTTAAAATCTATGGCTTTTTGAATACCAAAATACTTTTATAGATTTTGTAAAAATCTTAATTCAATACCACCTAACTTTTAAAGACATTAAAAAAGTTGTAATTGAATACCAACTTTTATAAGCTCTTTAAATGTCTTGATTGAATATAACCAGACTTTTAAAGTTAAAGTCTTTAAAAGTCTTTAAAAATCTTAATTGAATACACTCTCTTAATCTTCAAAGAGATCATCCAAAATTATGCCTAAACATGTTTTACATAATTTCTAAATTTGCATGAAAAAATTAACTCTTTTACACAGAAGGGCGTATAACTTTAATTTTACTCTCAGTGTTTGTTCTCCATTCAGTTCAAAAATTCAAATAGAGGCTTTGTCTGAACTTTGTTGAAGAAATTACACTTTTTCTCAGGATTATAGGAGTCGATGACTAATAATTTAAGTTATGTTTCGCAGCAAACATGCTTAACTTTTTTTAGGAAAAATTTACTGATTTTGTCTGATATTATTCACCTGGAAACTATAAAAATTATATCAAACTAAAACCTACAGCTATCAATTTACACAATAAGAGTCTGCCTTGGTCACAGTATCTATATGTGTAATACCTTTGAATTTAGGTTTGTCCAATTTTATGAATTTGGTCAAAGATTAAAGAATTTAAACCTTGCTTGTTAGGGTTAAGGTCACCCCAAACTTTGGTGGGTATTTTGCTACACTAAATTAAAGGGATAAGAGCTTTAGTTATCCAAACTGGCCCAAACACTAGCTGCTCTGTTGACTTGATTATAGCATTTAAGCGAGATTCTTTTGTTGCACGTGGAAAAGCAGCATCCGAAGATATCAGACAGATAACAGTAAAAACAAACTAACAAAACTTCATTGTCTGGACCCTCTCATAGAAGGTATAATAACAGTATCAGGGTAAATGAAAACTTAATTCGGCCTCTTGGAGATTGGACTACATAAAACATTTGAAACAAACAGAGCTAATCACACCATTGGAGGCAGAGGCTATTAAAAGAAAGGATACATTTTCTCAGAGCTTTCAGGTCAGAAAAATGAAAATAGTTACCTACATTCCTATTGCACTGAAAGAATCTGCGTAGCCAAATTGCCAAGAAGATGCTGTCATAAAGGCATTGAGATGCCTACAAAATGGATTAAGCAAAACTATTAGAAAACAAATAAATAATTGAACATATAATATAACTATGTGCACAGCATAGAGTGGTTTAGTCGATAAAAGGTATAAAAGGTGATTTTACTATATAGGGTTGCAACCTCCTTCCTGAATGTTGGCTAGGAGGTTGTCTGTTAGTTGAATGTTAGGAAAAAGTCCTATTGCAAATCAACTAGGTAGCATAACAGCTTCTTTAAAATCCATCCAGGAAGAAAAGTGGGAAAATGAAGAAGTCACTCCTTTGTGGCTGGTCAATAGAGCTGTCAAAATATCAGCTTCAAAACTTCCTTCAACATGATTTTTACAAGAGAATCTGATATGTTATTTTTACCATTTAAGGACTTCAACAGTCCACTACATGATATCCCATGGGAATTTTATCTAGGGGCAAGACTTTTATGTAAGCAGACAACTCACAACCCCATACGGTAAAACCCTATAGCTTGTGAATGAAAATACAAATTTTCTAAAGCATGAAGATGATGAAACTATTTCTGTGAACGTGACAACAAATATAGGACTCTCCCACACTCCCTTCAATAAGAAATTTGTTGTTTAGACTTGATTAAAAAAGAAATGTGTCATTCGGAGCAACATACTTGGGTCTAGGAAAGCATGCTTCCCACTATTTTTCTGATTTATGATTACTAGGATTTATCAAAATATGTCATTAACTTTGGCTCCATTGGTTGCAGACTTGCAGTAAAATATTATTCCTGATATAAGAACTTATCTCTTAGCCTGGCTAGCAGGTAGCCAGTCGGTTATTAGTGATTAGCACACTAAACGAATTCTGTAATGTACGCCAACAGCATTGGAGATTTTGTTTCAACTAAGTCTTATTCTTGGTTATACATGAGGTACAAATATAACCAAAACATAGCAGAAGAACTTTATATTATCACATGAACTAGCAAGGACAATGAAATTTCATGAATCATTGTGGGTGTTATCTTAAAAACTAGAGTGAATTACATATGTTTAAAAGGTAAAAATTTATGTTGCATCCCGACTTTGCAACTTTTGTGAACCTGAGTAGAGCCTAGTTAGGGAGAAGGGACCAAGTTGAGGCTCAGTTAGGTACGAAATAAGAGTCGAGCTCAAGATCCACTAATCAAACCCATTCCTTCAATCCTATAACTTTTGGCCTCCCATCAACCTTGAAGCTGTTGGGTTTTGTTAGGGTTTCTACCTCGTAAAAGTTATTATGGGAAAGAAAAAGGTTTCAGTTCCCAATGATGCTACGATAAGAACAATGTCCATTAGCCATACCAGAGAGGCCAGAGCATGAGTGCACATAAGTACGTCAAAGATTGTGATCGGCTAACCCTTTCTGCATATAAGATTTGACATTTTTTCTATAAGTCGTTTCCTAATAATATATTCAAACAAATAAACATGTGAACTACAGGACTTGGTGCCAGAAGCCCTTCTCCAAAGTGTTTGGGCAGTTTCCATAGGAAAATTTAATGTTATTTATGCATGCATATACTTTTTTGATATGTCAATTTGGACAAAGTATGGGGATTGGAACAAGCAATCATAGGATTAATTTCAAGGAACTCAACTTTTATTTTTAATGCTTCAAAATAAGTAAAATTCTAAAATATTTGAACAGTTCTCAATCCATCTCAATGAACATTCTTCGTTTCAACTCTTGGTATCCTCAATTTCCCACCTTACAAACACCTAAATTATTCAAAGTGCATTTTCCCTTCTTTCTCTCATGTCATCTTTCCCACTCAGTAGCATATGGAAACAACATCTGCATCTAAGTATTATTCAACCATCACATGCCAAAAACTAGAAACCTAATTTCAACCAACATATTGAATCAAATCCAAAACACCTTCATTTCTATGCCCAATAAATCAAAAAACAAACAGCTTAACGCCAAATAACACCAAACTGAATCAATTGTTCTCAATTGCAAGCAATAATAACAAGCTCTAATTTCAAGAATGAACCTAAAAATACATAAATAAAAGAAAAAAGAAATCAAACCTTGAGGAACTAAACACCAGCTCTGAGACTCTATTGACAAGCTCGATTGCAATCGAGCTGAAGCTATCGCACTGTGCAATGGCATCATTGTTTCCAAACTGCTCAATTCCACCGGTAATCTAACCACACCACACAAAAATAAGCTGAACTTTCAAATATACAGGAACATGACAGAGAGAGATAGAGGGGTTTTAGAATTTAACCTTGAAAAGCGACGAGCTTGAGACTGAGAGCTGGATTTGATGAGTGAAATGCCAGGAGAGAGAAAGAATGAAGTTTTCTTGTTGGAGAGCTTGAGAGACAAAGGTTGTAGACGAGAACATATCCTTGACATAACTTTTGAAGACGCCATTGATAAAGGAAGCTATTCTTAGTAGGGTTTTGTGTACCAGTAGTTCAGTACCAGTATTCTTCTTCAAATGATTTCTTCTATATCCTGAACGCCGTCGTATCCTCTCTCTTATTTGTGATAAATAGAAAAGACTAATCCCCTACAAAAAAACCTGATATATAAATAAATAATAAAAAAAGGTTCTAAATTGATACACTGACATATAAAAACCGTGTTAAAATCATCACAAATCACTCCAATTAGATTAATTTATTTAACATAAATATTTTTTAATGATATATCATAATTTTAATACGATTTGTTTATACTTTATAATTTTACCAAATTTAAACTTATAAAAATTATTTTTTATTAATGATATAAGTTTATCAAATTTAAACTCATAAAAAATATTTTATATTAAAATTTTATTAATGATAATATTAAATGATATAATATTCTTAAGTATAATAACACAATTTTATTATCACGTCATGTCACTAAATCATATGTCAAATAAAAAAATATCACTAAAATTTTAAAAATAAAATTATTTTTATACATAAGAAGTTCACTGTTTAAACTTATGTTATACTTTCTTCTAATATAATATTATTTACGTGTTATATTATTGAAACCAATTTCTATAAGGATATAGTTGAACACTTGAACTTATTTTATGTTCTCATTTAATTTACTAACATTTCTAATTTCACATTAAAATTAATCGACGATATTTAAATTAAGACAACATATAGTGGTCAATGCTGATTGATTGACTGCTTGAAAGTTTTTAAACAAGTCTTAGAATTCGAAAAATAATTTGAAACATATAATTTTGCATGTTATGTTTTGTAAGTGTTTTTTTATGAAGTCTTGTTGTATACTCCCTCCATCCCAAAATAAAAATTTGAATGGACTTTTCACGCATATTAAGAAATAAAATGACAAAATTATCCATAATAATATGTTATTAATTATTTTCAATTTAGGTGAGATAGTGACTTTTTAGCTATTCAATTCAAAATATTCTCTCTCCATACTTATTAAATATAGAGAGAGAATTAAAATAAGAAAAGTATGAGATATTTAATGTGTAAAACCCCAAATTTTATGAAATAAAAATATTCAATTTTTCTATTTAGTAAATGGTTAAATTGATAAAAAGTTAAAGTTAAGAGCGATACATAAATATTTTTCAAAATAAGCAAGTGGTTATAAAATATTCATTTTGTCGGGGAATATTCGTTTGGTCGTGGAATATTCTTTCTGCCGGAGAATATTCGTACGACGGCGCAGCTATTTGTGGGCCCCATAATGGAAAGCGATTGGATGAAGAAAACGACAAAATTGAGTTTTTATAAATAACGGCGTAGTTATTACCGTTAACACTGTTGGAATACCTTGTGGTTAAAATACAGTAATACGCGTAGTTGCACAGTAGCACACGGTATTGTACAGTATTTTTTTCAATTATTAATTCTTACGTAAGAATGCACTACTCAATAATTGTTACAGCAGTTACTGTTCAATATTTTATTTTATTGATTCAATAATTGCTGCGTTGATATTTTATATTATTGTTGTTTCAATAATTATTGCTGCACAGTATTTTCTATTATCAGATCAATAATTCATATTATTTAAATAATATTATTAGATAGCATTATTGGCAATGTCTAGAATGTTATGTCTAAGGAGAGGTTTGGTCATCTAATTGCGCGCTAGTAAGGAGAAATCCTTATTGGAAAGCCCCCTCTTTCTTGGGAACGGCCTGATTATCATAAATGTGATTCTGTAATATTAATTGTGAATAATTAATTATTGATTCATATGATAAGGAAATATTTATTTTATGTGAATATAAATGTTGAATATATTTTGTGATTAAAAATAAAGGAGTTAATGTTGAGGTATTTTATCAGTATTTTTATCGGAATTGAGGTATTAAAAATTAATCAGGATTTTTGAGATATATTGCGGGGGTTATAATTTTTAATCCGACCGTTGGATCGTGGTAATTTTTGGATATATTATACATATATAAGTTGAGTATATGTCCACAAATTTTGAACCGTTAAAAATGATCGTATGATTTATTATGAATTTTACGAGATGACTGGTTCAGAAATTGTTGAATTTTCGGAGTTAATCATTTTGGTAGAAAATTCTAGAATTGGTGGGCCCCATTCTTGTTAGTGAAAAAATGTGCTGAGATTTTTATTCAAATCTGGTGGGTGGGAATAGTAATAGGTAAAGCCATCAGGTTGCAGGTTAAGTCTGCTTCGGCGTGCTAATATTTTCCTATAAATAGAGGACTAAGTTAGAATTGAAAATCACACCAGAAACATAAGATTTCTCTCTTTCTCTCTCTATATTATGAAGCATATTTTGTGAGTATTTAGATACTATGAGAGTTGCTATTCAGTGCAAGTTTCCTTCGACTTTGCATTCCAGTCATAAATACTGCACTTTTGAGGTAAGGGATAGTAAAGGATTTTAAGGGTTGTTATGTTTTTCCGTTTCTTAATTTTTCTGACCTTCAAAAAATTTGAAAAAATTTAAAATGATAATTTGATGATTTTTCTTGATTGTGTCCAAAAATGGTGATTTTTGGATGTATAGATTAAGAGTTGTGAATTTTATGAGAAAATACTATTTTAAAAGTAACCGCTTATAATTCCTTGTGGTTAACTCTAAAATTGATGAAATTTTTATTGGAAGTATATCTATATAATATCAGTGTACTCTGTGAATTTCAGAATTTTTGGATAAAAATACAATTTATGATAAATATCTAAATATTCGACGGTTTTTGCCATATGAAAAATAGTAAATGAGTTTTAAAAATTCTGAGAAAAATATATGTTCAATATGTGACTATATTATGCTAAATCCCAGAAAAGAAATATTTTTGAAACTGATTTGATATTTTTTCATGAAAATGGATTAGTTGTGAGAAAATGAATTAAATATGTTATGTGAAGTAAGAAAATTGAAAAATAGGATTTTATGGCTTGAGAATCCTATATGAGGTATATGCAGATTTTTTATGATGGTTTTTGGTTATTGGTGATGGAATCTTATGAGTTTGGCATTTTAAGATGATTAAATACATTATTTAGTAAAGTGTAAACAATTAAAATAAATTATTTATAAGCTTAAAAAATGTTATTCTTTCAATATCATTATACCAAAATATTGGTATGGATTTTATTGTGAAATTTTTACCTTTTTGTGTCGGAGTTACTATTCACGATAAAATTGGTTTCTTTTTTTAAATAAATTATAATTGAGTTATGAATATTACTCTTGAGATTAAAATTATGTATTGATTATATTGATTTTATTATCATATATAACATTTTTATAATCCTGATATTAAAATTCTCTTTCACTGGAGTGTAAAGATGGGTAGATTATTGGTATGATCATGACTAGGGTTCTCTTTGGCCTGTAGTGCAAAGTTGAATTGTGACTGGTATGATCATGACCATTGAATTTATAATTGAATATCTTAAGCTTAAGTGCAAAGATGAATTGATCAACATGGTTATAATTATTGTTTATATAAATTCTGAAATGATTATATATTTCTTTGAGATATTAATATATTTGGCCTGTAGTGCAAATATGAACTGTTGATGAATATATTTGGCCTGTAGTGCAAATATGAACTGTTGAGGAATATCTTTGGCCTGTAGTGCAAAGATGAATTGTTGATGAATATCTTTGGCCGTAGTGCAAAGATGAATTATTGATGAATATCTTTGGCCTGTAGTGCAAAGATGGTCTGTTGATGAATATCTTTGGCCTGTAGTGCAAAGATGAACTGCTATTGAATATCTTTGGCCGTAGTGAAAAGTTGGATTTATTAGTATGATTATGAATAGGAACTGTAATTTGGTATAACTATGATCTTTGATGTTTCAGGTAAAGACAAGTGATGAAAATATTCTTCGTCCTGGGTGCGAAGAAAAATTTAGAATCACAATTATGATTATGAGTTATTCATATGATTGTGGAAAGGAACTGTTGATTGATGTTATATGGATAAAATATTGTTGGTGGACTTTTAACGTGAAGAAGATAATAGACTTTATAGTCTAGTTGACTCTTCTATTAGATTGCTCATTCCGCTGCAACTATGGTCGAAATTTTTATCATCTACCATATGTTCTAAATCTCTGATTTATTACTGATGAAGACTATTGATAATTTATTTATCTTTACTCATGATATTCTTTACTGGGCTAGTTGTGCTCACCCTTCTGTTCACTCCTTTCAGGTAATAAGAGTGTAGCTGGGTCGAGCGGGGGTAACAGAGGAATAGAACGGTGGTCATCATTTAGGAGTTATATTTGGTGAATCATCTAGGGTAAAGCGAACCCAACGTTGGAAGGGTGTTTTGCCACTATCATACAAGATGTCTAATGACATACAACCTCGTGTCATCATAAGACAGGATTGTGCTCATTCACTTGCTGAGTATATTTACGAGCACTACCTCTATAATCTTGGTGTTTGTTTGAAGTATAATTCTCAATTAGAGACAGTGGAGATAATGATAAGTCAAGAGAAGACTCACCATTGGGATGAATATGATAGTAATCTTCTCGTTTTTCTTTGGGGTATATTGGGTCAACCAAGGATAATTCTATGGCCATATGATATCTATCACAACCTAGAAGCATGGCCTCCCATGTACAAAGGTTTCCTTGAGCACTTCCCAAAGATTCTAATTTCTAAAATAATTTTTGACTATACCTTTATGTAAGGTGTCACTATGACGTGCTATCAAAGGTTGGGATATGTGTCACAGTTGGTATATATTTGTATCCAAACTCACAGCATATGTGTTGTTGTATTTTGCACGATAATTGTTGTAATAAAATTATTGTTGTTTTCTGTACCAAGTATTTGGCGACTCAGAATAGGTTGGATGGAATGGACCTATTTTGGGGTCGCTACATAATGTTATAGGCATAATAGGAAAAAAATGTGTAAATGTTTTGTTATTAAAAGAAAGTAGACATTTAATATGAGACTACCCAAAATAATAATAAAAACTTTTATCATGGTACGGAGGGAGTATTACAAAAGTTTTTAGTAAAATTATAATTTTGAATAACTGTAATACCTAAAAAAAAATTAAAAGATTATTATTAATAAATTAGGAATTTTTAAATTTATTTTTTTATGTGCAAATGTGTGGATTGTGTGAAATTGCGTCATGAATGAAATATGAGATGTAATACTAAAAATAAAGTTATAATATGAAAATGATCAATAGGTAAGACTATATTGTGAAAAGAAGCTTAAGTTGTGAAATTTACTAAGGTTGGATGAGTGAGCCTTGTGTGGCATAATGATTCATGATGGGTCAATTGAAGGTTTAATTAAAATTATGGAAGAAATTAATTTAAAAAGTATATGTTTGATTTAAGTGTGATTACAATAATTATGTATTAGAAGAATACGCATATTGGGGAAATAATATTGTGACAGTGTGACACCCACAGTTAAAGGCTAAAAAGGAAAAGAAAATTTTATATATTTTCATATTACATATGAACTGTTAGTACCCAACTAATTCATTTCCTACCCCCAACAAGCCTTAGACCAACCCAAATATATTAAGTCTTAAAGGCTGATCCATAAGCCCAATAAGGGATTAACCTTAGTATGCGGTTTCCATATTTGCAAGTGTAGCATATTAAAATTCTAGGGTCCTTAACACTAATATATAACAATTAGAAAGTAATTATACTATTAGTGCATCAACAAAATAATTACAAAAATAACGCAATTCACATTAATAAGGAAACCTAAAATCAAGGAGAAATAATTGTCATAATTAATAATTCAAATTCAAATATCTGGGATCTAACAACACAAATAAATTCAAATTCAAATCTTCATCTCCCTCACAGTAGCCTTCTCCTCCGCTACTCCGCCGTGAATCTCCTTCTTTATAGGTTGCCCTCTTCTCCGCTACTCTGCCGCGAATCTCCGTTGTCCAAAACGCCAATAAGATGAAGAAGAAGATTCGACCTACAAAAAGTTTAAAAATAAATAGATGTAACTCTTACTGTTCTGAATTTTTTTTATGACTATTTGGTTACCCACAAAAACTAAAATGGTTACCTTTGTATGCATGGTTGGCTACCAACTGCGTCACATTCAAACTAAATTGATAACTTAATAAACTGAATTGGTTACCTTGGTCTGAAAGTTTAGCAACATCATCTTCCTCCTCCCCGTTCACCGGTGAGACAGAGTGAGAGTCAACTACAAAATGGTCGATGGGATGGAGAAAGGAGGTAGATATTTGATTTTTCACAATTTCTTCATGTCCGAAAATTTCAATTCCAATTTCAATTCCAAAGAAAAATAAGAACACTGCATAGGAAAGAGAGAGATAAGAGAATAATGTGTAATATAATGTTGATAACCAAACCTTCGTTTCAAGGTAACCAAACTTTTATACCAAGGTAATTAAACCTTTATACCAAGGTAACCAATCTACCAACTACAACACATTCAAAATAAATTGGTAACTTAATAAAACTGAATTGGTTACCTTGGTATGAAGGTTTGGCTACCCACTGCATGAAGGTTTGGCTATCAACTGCATCACATTCAAAAATGGGTCTGCTGTCAGTGCCTAGTACATGTTGACTGTCATAGTAGCATGTCTAGTGAAACAGGTGACATACGATTTGGGATCATTTAGAAGGCTGATTTTATCATCGATCTATGTCAAAGAATTGAACTGGGCTTTATCAGGAAGATTGTTATGTTCGATAACTCATGGAGCCAGCGAGATTGCATCTACTGTACATGTTAGTATTAGGAATCAAAGTAAAAAGTACAAGCGGGGAAATGAAGCCTTTGCTCTCAAAGGTAGTGGTGGTAGTATTGGCAACTCATCCTCTGAAAGCACAGGTGACATCAATCAAACAATAAATGATTCTCATATAGTAGAGGAAAACTGTAATGGTACCATCTGCACAGAGATTCTAGATTAAAATCAAGATAGCAATGTAGTAAATAAATTAGATTTAAAGCCAAGTTTCAAAAGAAGTCCTTCAATCAATCAGAAAGACGAGTTGCACTTATTCGTAATGAAGCAGAGATACGAGTTGAGTGATTTACCTCCAGATGCAAGACCCCTCTTAGTCTTCAAGAGAGAGAAATAGGAACAGTAATTAACGGAAAGAGATAAGGGAGATAATCGCGGGTCACGATTAAAGGATACCCAAATGTATTAATTTTGTAAATAAATATGGAAAAATGTATTACTTTTGTAATTATTTTATCTATACACCATTATTGTAATTATTTCTAAAAATGTACAAAAATATGTAATTAGTCCAAAATTCTAATTGTAAGACCACGAATTTTATGAAATAAAAGTATTTAATTTTTCTTATAATTACTATTCAGTAAATGGTTAAATTGATAAATATTAAAGTTAAGGGTGATATATGAAATTTTTTTCAAAATACACAAGTGGTTATAAAATATTCATTGTTGTCGGGGAATATTCGTTTGGACGTGGAATATTCCTTCTGTCGGGAAATATTCGTACGACGTCGCAGCTATTTGTGGGCCCCATAACGGAAAGCAATTGGATGAAGAAAACGACAAAATTGAGTTTTTATAAATAACGGCGTAGTTGTTACCGTTAACACTGTTGAAATACCTGGTGGTTAAAATACAGTAATACGCGTAGTTGCACAGTAGCACATGGTATTGCACAGTATTTTTGAAATTATTGATTCTTACGTAAGAAGGCACTACTCAATAATTGTTACAGTAATTACTGTTCAATATTTTATTTTATTTTATTGATTCAATAATTGCTGCGTTGATATTATTGTTGTTTCAATAATTATCACTGTACAGTATTTTCTATTATCAGATCAATAATTCATATTATTTAAATAATATTATTAGATAGCATTATTGGCAATGTCTCGAAAGTTCTGTCTAAGGAGAGGTTTGGTCATCTAATTGCGTGCTAGTAAGGAGAAATCCTTATTGAAAAGCCCCCTCTTTCCTGGGAACGGCCTGGTTGTCATAAATGTGATTCTGTAATATTATTTGTGAATAATTAATTATTGATTCATATGATAAGGAAATATTTATTTTATGTGGATATAAATGAGGGATATATTTTTGTGGTTAAAAATGAAGGAGTTAATGTTGAGGTGTTTTATCTGTATTTTTATCGGAACGGAGGTATTGAAAATCAAATTAGGGTTTTTGAGATATTTTGCGAGGGTTATAATTTTTAATCCGACCGTTGGATCATGGTAATTTTTGGATATGTTATACATATATTGTTGAGTATATGTCCACAAATTTTGAACCGTTAAAAATGAACGAATGATTTGTTACGAATTTTACGAGATGACTAGTTCAGAAATTGTTGAATTCTCGGAGTTTATCATTTTGGTAGAAAATTCTAGAATTGGTGGGTCCCACTCTTGGTTGGTGAAGAAATGTGCTGAAATTTTTATTCAAATGTGGTCGGTGGGAATAGTAGCAGGTAAAGCCATCAGGTTGCAGGTCAAGTCTGCTTCGGCGTGCTAACATTTTCCTATAAATAGAGGGCTAAGTTAGAATTGAAAATCACACCAGAAACATAAGTTTTCTCTCTTTCTCTCTCTATATTATGAAGCATATTTTGCGAGTTTTTAAATACTTTAAGAGTTGTTATTCAGTGCAAGGTTCCTTCGGCTTTACATTCCGGTCAGAAATACTGCTCTTTTGAGGTAAGAGATTGTAAGGGATAGTAAGGGGTGTTATATTATTCTTAAAATGATATTTTCTTCAATATCATTATACTGAAATATTGGTATGCATTTTATTGTGGAATTTTTACCTTTTTGAGTCAAGATTACTATTCACGTATACGACACTATTCATGTATACGGTACTATTCATGTATATGACACTATTTACGTATATGACATTATTTACGTATACGGTACTATGTACGAATACGGAGTATTATTCACGAGTTGCTATTCACGAGTTACTATTCATGAGTTACTATTCACGAGTACTATTCAGGATAAAAATTAGTTTCTTTTTCTAACCAAATTATCGTTGATTTATGATTGTTGCTCTCGAAAATAAATACAGCTGTTGATCATATTATTTTTATTATCATATATAACATTTTTATAACCCTGATGTTGAATTTCTCTTTCACTTGAGTGTAAAGATGGGTAATTTATTGGTATGATCGTGACTGAGGAATGTCTTTGGCCTGTAGTGTAAAGATGAATTGTTAACTGGTATGATCATGACCATTGAATTTATAATTGAATATCTTTAGGTTAAGTGTAAAGATGAATTGATTAACATGGTTATAATTATCGTGTATATAAATTCTGAAATGATTATATATTTCTTTGATATATAAATATATTTGGCCTGTAGTGCAAATATGAACTGTTGAGGAATATCTTTGGCCTGTAGTGCAAAGATGAATTGTTGATGAATATTTTTGGCTCGTAATGCAAAGATGACCTGTTGTTGAATATCTTTGGCATGTAGTGCAGAGATGGTTTGATGATGAATATCTTTGGCCGTGGTGCAAAGATGAAGTTATTAGTATGATTATGAACAGGAAATGTGATTTGGTATAACCATGATCTTTGATGTTTCAGGTAAAGATAGGTGATGAAAATTATCTTCGTCTTGGGTGCGAAGAAAAATTTAGAACTACAATTATGATTATGAGTTATTCATATAATCGTGAAAAGGAACTGTTGATTAATGTTATAGGGATAAAATATTATTGGTGGACTTTTAATGTGGAGAAGATAATAGACTTTATAGTCTATTTGACTCTTCTAATGGTTTGCTCGTTCCGCTGCAACTATGGTTGAAATTTTTTATCATCTACTATATGTTCTAAATCTCTGATTTAATTTTGTTGAAGGCTATTGATAACTTATGTATCTTTAGTCATGATATTCTTTACTGGGCTAGTTGTGCTCACCCTTCTATTTCACAATTCCTTTCAGTAATAAGAGTGTAGCTGGGTCGAGCAGGGGTAACAGGGGAATAGAACGGTGGTCATCATTTAGTAGTTATATTTGGTGAATCATCTAGGGTGAAGCGAACCCAACGTTGGAAGGGTGTTTTGTCACTATCATATAAGATGTCTAATGACATACAACCTCGTGTCATCATAAGACAGGGTTGTGCTCATCCACTTGCTGAGTATATCTATGAGCACTACCTATATAATCTTGGTGTTTGTTTGAAGTATAATTCACGATTAAATATAGTGGAGATAATGATATGTCAAGAGAAGACTCACCATTGGGAAGAATATGATAGTAAACTTCTCGTTTTTCTTTGGGGTCTATTGGGTCAACCAAGGATAATTCTGTGGCCATATGATATCTATCATAACCTAGATGCATGGCCTCCCATGTACGAAGGTTTCCTTGAGCACTTCCCTAAGATTCTAGTTTCTAAAATAGTTTTTGACTGTACCTTTATGTAAGGTACCTTTGTGAGGTGCTGACACATGATGGTGTCCAATGTCACATTTGGTATATATTTGTATCCAAACTCACGGCATGTGTTGTTGTATTTTGCACGACATTTATTGTAATAAAGTTGTAGTTATTTTCTGTACCATGTATTTGGCGACTCAGAATGGGTTGGATGGAATGGACCTATTTTGGGGACGTCACAGGTGGTATCAGAGCTATAAGTAAAGAGCCCCGAGCCTCTCGCTGGTGACTTCCTGTTGATGGGGGATGCACCGAAGCCAGACTCTCCGTAGGGGACACCGTTCTGCGGTGGCAAACTGATAGGTATCAATGTAAGGTGTTGACACAAGTTGGTGTCCAGAGTTACAGTTGGTATCAGAGCTTAGGGATATGATCTTTGGCGGAGATCGGGAAATAGAACTAGGAGGGGAGAGATGAGTAAATCCTTCGCTAGTGTGTCCTACCTAAGCTTATTTGTTGGTCAGTCATAATATCGGGATATTATGTGATATGTTAATTTGTTCAATTAACCCTTGTTTTGAAGCTATATTCTAGAATGATATTTGAGATACAGGAGATGACCAATGGAGAAATTATGATGACAGGGAAGATGGAATCTAAAATGAAAGGAAGGTATTCTCAACTCTTTGAAATACTAGGTACGTAAATTTCGGGGACAAAATTTCATAAGGAGGGGAGATTGTAAGACCCCGAATTTTATGAAATAAAAGTATTCAATTTTTCTTATAATTACTATTCAGTAAATGGTTAAATTGATAAATGTTAAAGTTAAGGGTCATATATGAAATTTTTTTCAAAATAAACAAGTGGTTATAAAATATTCATTGTTGTCGGAGAATATTCGTTTGGTCGTGGAATATTCTTTCTGTCGGGAAATATTCGTACGACGACGCAGCTATTTGTGGGCCCCATAACGGAAAGCGATTGGATGAAGAAAACGACAAAATTGAGTTTTTATAAATAACGGCGTAGTTGTTACCATTAACACTGTTGGAATACCTGGTAGTTAAAATACAGTAATACGCGTAGTTGCACAGTAGCACACGGTGTAAGACCCCGAATTTTATGAAATAAAAGTATTCAATTTTTTTTTATAATTACTATTCAATAAATGGTTAAATTGATAAATGTTAAAGTTAAGGGTGATATATGAATTTTTTTTTTCAAAATACACAAATGGTTATAAAATATTCATTGTTGTCGGGGAATATTCGTTTGGTCGTGGAATATTCTTTCTGTCGGAGAATATTCGTACGACGACTCAGCCATTTGTGGGCCCCATAACAGAATAACTGCCGGGTGAAGAAAATGACAAATTTGAGTTTTTATAAATAACGGCGAAATCGTTACCGTTAACACTGTTGGAATACCCGGTTGGTAAAATAAAGTAATACGCGTTGTTGCACAGTAGCACACGGTATTACACAGTATTTTTGAATTATTGATTCTTACGTAAGAAGGCATTACTCAATAATTATTACAGTAATTACTGTTCAATATTTTATTTTATTGATTCAATAATTGCTGCGTTGATATTTTATATTATTGTTGTTTCAATAATTATCACTGCACAATATTTCTCATTATCAGATCAATAATTCATATTATTTGAATAATATTATTAGATAGCATTATTGGTAATGTCTAGAAAGTTCTGTCAAGGAGAGGTTTGGTCACCTAATTACGCGCCAGTAAGGAGAAATTCTTATTGGAAAGCCCTCTCTTTCCTGGGAACGGCCTGGTTGTCATAAATGTGATTCTATAATATTATTTGTGAATAATCAATTATTGATTCATATGATAAGGAAATATTTATTTTATGTGGATATAAATGAGGGATATATTTTTGTGGTTAAAAATGAAGGAGTTAATGTTGAGGTGTTTTATCTGTATTTTTGTCGGAACGGAGGTATTGAAAATCAAATTAGGGTTTTTAAGATATTTTGCGAGGGTTATAATTTTTAATCCGACCGTTGGATCGTGGTAATATTTGGATATGTTATACATATATAAGTTGAGTATATGTCCACAAATTTTGAACCGTTAAAAATGAACGTATGATTTGTTATGAATTTTACGAGATGACTGGTTCAGAAATTATTAAATTTTCGGAGTTAATCATTTTGGTGAAAAATTCTAGAATTGGTGGGCCCCACTTGTGATTAGTGAAGAAATGTGCTGAATTTTATTTCAAATATGGTGGGTGAGAATAGTAGCAGGTAAAGCCATCAGGTTGCAGGTCAAGTCTGCTAAAATTTTCCTATAAATAGAGGGCTAAGTTAGAATTAAAAATCACACCAGAAACATAAGCTTTCTCTCTTTCTCTCTCTATATTATGAAGCATATTTTGTGAGTATTTAGATACTTTAAGAGTTGTTATTCAGTGCAAGTTTCTTTCGGCTTTGCATTCCAGTCAGAAATACTGCACTTTTGAGGTAAGGGATAGTAATGAATTTTAAGGGTTGTTATGATTTTCAATTTCGTAATTTTTCTGATCTTCAAAAATTCTGGAAAAATTTGAAATGATATTTTGATGAGTTTTATTGATTGTGTCCAAAAATGGTGATTTTTGGATGTATAGATTAAGAGTTATGAATTTTATGGGGAAAGACTATTTTAAATGTAACCGCTTATAACTCCTTGTGGTTAACTCCAAAATTGATAAAATTTTTATTGGAAGTATATCTATATAATATTAGTGTACTCTGTAAATTTCGAAATTTTTGGATAAAAGTACAATTTATGATAAATATCTAAATATTCGGCGGTTTTGGCCATATGAAAAATAATAAATGAGTTTTAAAAATTCAGAGAAAAATATATGTTTAATATGGGATTATATTATGCTAAATTCCAGAAAAGAAATATTTTTGGAACTGATTTGGTATATTTTATGAAAATAGACTAGTTATGAGAAAATGAATTAAATATGTTATGTGAAGTAAGAAAATTAGAAAATAGGATTTTATGGCTTGAGAATCCTATATGAGGTATATGCAGATTTTTTATGAGGGTTTTGGTTATTGATGATGAAATCTTAAGGGTTGGCATTTTATGATGATTAAATGCATTAATTAGTAAAGTGTAAACAATTTAAATAAATTGTTTATAAGTTTAAGAAATGTTATTCTTTCAATATCATTATACCGAAATATTGGTATGAATTTTATTGTGTAATTTTTATCTTTTTGTGTCGGAGTTACTATTCATGAGTTACTATTCACGAGTTACTATTCATGAGTTACTATTCACGAGTTACTATTCACGATAAAATTGGTTTCTTTTTCTAACCAAATTATAGTTGATTTATGAATATTACTCTTGAGATTAAATCCATGTTTTGATCATATTATTTTTATTATCATATATAACATTTTTATAACCCTAATGATGATATTCTCTTTCACTTGAGTGTAAAGATGGGTAGATTATTGGTATGATCATGACTAGGGTTCTCTTTGGCAAGTAGTGGAAAAGTTGAATTGTGACTGATATGATCATGACCATTGAATTTATAGTTGAATATCTTTAGCTTAAGTGCAAAGGTGAATTGATCAACATGGTTATAATTATTGTTTATATAAATTCTGAAATGATTATATATTTCTTTGAGATGTTAATATATTTGACCTATAGTGTAATTATGAACTGTTGATGAATATATTTGGCCTGTAGTGCAAATATGGACTGTTGTTGAATATCTTTGGCCTGTAGTGCAAAGATGAACTGGTGATGAATATTTTTGGCCCATAGTGTAAAGATGACATGTGGTCGAATATCTTTGGCCAGTAGTACAAAGATGAATTGTTGATGAATATCTTTGGCCCGTAGTGCAAAGATGACATGTTGTTGAATATCTTTGGCCAGTAGTGCAAAGATGAACATGACCAACTGGTGATACAAATGAATATCTTTGGCCGTAGTGCAAGGATGAAGTTATTAGTATGATTATGAACATGAACTATGATTTAGTGTAACCATAATCTTTGATGTTTTAGGTAAAGATAGGTGATAAAAATTATCTTCGTCGTAGATAAAAAGAGGAATTTAGAACTACAATTATGATTATGAGTTATTCATATGATTGTGGACCAAAATTGTTGATTGATGTTACAAGGATAAAATATTGTTGGTGGATTTTTAACATGGAGTAGATAATAGACTTTGTAGTCTATTTGACTCTTCTAATGGATTGCTCGTTCCGCTGTAACTATGATTGAAATTTTTATCATCTACCATATATTCTAAATCTCTGATTTAATTCTGTTGAAGGCTATTGATAACTTATTTATCTTTAATCATGATATTCTTTACTGGGCTAGTTGTGCTCACCCTTCTGTTTCACAATTTCTTTCAGGTAATAAGAGTGTAGCTGGGTCGAGCGAGGGTAACGGAAAAATAGAACGGCGGTCTCTAGCTGTGGAGGTTCCCCCTAAGCAGTATAGAAAAGTATTGTATACATCATTTAGTAGTTATATTTGGTGAATCATCTAGGGTGAAGCGAACCCAACGTTGGAAGGGTGTTTTGCCACTATCACACAAGATGTCTAATGACATACAACCTCGTGTCATCATAAGACAGGATTGTGCTCATCCACTTGCTGAGTATATTTACGAGCACTACCTATATAATCTTGGTGTTTGTTTGAAGTATAATTCTCAATTAGAGACAATGGAGATAATGATAAGTTAAGAGAAGACTCACCATTGGGAAGAATATGATAGTAATCTTCTCGTTTTTCTTTGGGGTCTATTGGGTCAACCAAGGATAATTCTGTGGCCATATGATATCTATCATAACCTAGAAGCATGGCCTCCCATGTACAAAGGTTTCTTTGAGCACTTCCCAAAGATTCTAATTTCTAAAACAGTTTTTGACTATACCTTTATGTAAGGTGTCATTGTGAGGTGCTGTCCACGGTTGGGACATGAGTCACATTTGGTATATATTTGTATCTAAACTCACAGCATATGTGTTGTTGTATTTTGCACGACATTTGTTGTAATAAAGTTGTAGTTGTTTTCTGTACCATGCATTTGACGACTCAGAATAGGTTGAATGGAATAAACCTATTTTGGGGTTGTCACACACGGTATTGCACATTATTTTTAAAATTATTGATTATTACATAAGAAGGCACTACTCAATAATTGTTACAGTAATTACTGTTCAATATTTTATTTTATTGATTCAGTAATTGCTGCGTTGATATTATTGTTGTTTTAATAATTGTCACTGCACAGTATTTTTCATTATCAGATCAATAATTCATATTATTTAAATAATATTATTAGATAGCATTATTGGCAATGTCTAGAAAGTTCTGTCATCCTTATTGAAAAGCCCCCTCTTTCCTGGGAACGGCCTGGTTGTCATAAATGTGATTCTGTAATATTATTTGTGAATAATTAATTATTGATTCATATGATAAGGAAATATTTATTTTATGTAGATATAAATGAGGGATATATTTTTGTGGTTAAAAATGAAGGAGTTAATGTTGAGGTGTTTAATCTGTTTTTTTGTCGGAACGGAGGTATTGAAAATCAAATTAGGGTTTTTGAGATATTTTGCGAGGGTTATAATTTTTAATCCGACCGTTGGATCGTGGTAATATTTGGATATGTTATACATATATAAGTTGAGTATATGTCCACAAATCTTGAACCGTTAAAAATGAACGAATGATTTGTTACAAATTTTACGAGATGACTGGTTCAGAAATTGTTGAATTTTCGGAGTTTATCATTTTGGTGGAAAATTCTAGAATTGGTGGGACCCACTCTTGGTTGGTAAAGAAATGTGCTAAAATTTTTATTCAAATGTGGTGGGTGGGAATAGTTGCAGGTAAAGCCATCAGGTTGCAGGTCAAGTCTGCTTCGGCGTGCTAACATTTTCCTATAAATAGAGGGCTAAGTTAGAATTGAAAATCACACTAGAAACATAAGTTTTCTCTCTTTCTCTCTCTATATTATGAAGCATATTTTGTGAATTTTTAGATACTTTGAGAGTTGTTATTCAGTGCAAGGTTCCTTCGGCTTTACATTCCGGTCAGAAATACTGCTCTTTTGAGGTAAGGGATTGTAAGGGATAGTAAGGGGTGTTATATTATTCTTAAAATGATATCTTCTTCAATATCATTATACTGAAATATTGGTATGGATTTTATTGTGGAATTTTTACCTTTTTGAGTCAAGATTACTATTCACGTATACGGCACTATTCATGTATATGACACTATTTACGTATATGACATTATTTACGTATACAGTACTATGTACGAATACGGAGTATTATTCACGAGTTGCTATTCATGAGTTACTATTCACGAGTACTATTCACGATAAAAATTGATTTCTTTTTCTGACCAAATTATCGTTGATTTATGATTGTTGCTCTCGAAAATAATTACAGTTGTTGATCATATTGTTTTTATTATCATATATAACATTTTTATAACCCTGATGTTAAATTTCTCTTTCACTTGAGTGTAAAGATGGGTAAATTATTGGTATGATCGTGACTGAGGAATGTCTTTGGCCTGTAGTGTAAAGATGAATTGTTAACTGGTATGATCATGACCATTGAATTTATAATTGAATATCTTTAGGTTAAGTGTAAAGATGAATTGATTAACATGGTTATAATTATCGTGTATATAAATTCTGAAATGATTATATATTTCTTTGATATATAAATATATTTGGCATGTAGTGCAAATATGAACTGTTGAGGAATATCTTTGGCCTGTAGTGCAAAGATGAATTGTTGATGAATATTTTTGGCTCGTAATGCAAAGATGACCTGTTGTTGAATATCTTTGGCATGTAGTGCAGAGATGGTTTGATGATGAATATCTTTGGCCGTGGTGCAAAGATGAAGTTATTAGTATGATTATGAACAGGAAATGTGATTTGGTATAACCATGATCTTTGATGTTTCAGGTAAAGATAGGTGATGAAAATTATCTTCGTCTTGGGTGCGAAGAAAAATTTAGAACTACAATTATGATTATGAGTTATTCATATAATCGTGAAAAGGAACTGTTGATTAATGTTATAGGGATAAAATATTATTGGTGGACTTTTAATGTGGAGAAGATAATAGACTTTATAGTCTATTTGACTCTTCTAATGGTTTGCTCGTTCCGCTGCAACTATGGTTGAAATTTTTTATCATCTGCTATATGTTCTAAATCTCTGATTTAATTTTGTTGAAGGCTATTGATAACTTATGTATCTTTAGTCATGATATTCTTTACTGGGCTAGTTGTGCTCACCCTTCTGTTTCACAATTCCTTTCAGGTAATAAGAGTGTAGCTGGGTCGAGCAGGGGTAACAGGAGAATAGAACGGTGGTCATCATTTAGTAGTTATATTTGGTGAATCATCTAGGGTGAAGCGAACCCAACGTTGGAAGGGTGTTTTGTCACTATCATACAAGATGTCTAATGACATACAACCTCGTGTCATCATAAGACAGGGTTGTGCTCATCCACTTGCTGAGTATATCTATGAGCACTACCTATATAAACTTGGTGTTTGTTTGAAGTATAATTCACGATTAAAGACAGTGGAGATAATGATATATCAAGAGAAGACTCACCATTGGGAAGAATATGATAGTAAACTTCTCGTTTTTCTTTGGGGTCTATTGGGTCAACCAAGGATAATTCTGTGGCCATATGATATCTATCATAACCTAGATGCATGGCCTCCCATGTACGAAGGTTTCCTTGAGCACTTCCCTAAGATTCTAGTTTCTAAAATAGTTTTTGACTGTACCTTTATGTAAGGTACCTTTGTGAGGTGCTGACACATGATGGTGTCCAATGTCACATTTGGTATATATTTGTTTCCAAACTCACGACATATGTGTTGTTGTATTTTGCACGACAATTATTGTAATAAAGTTGTAGTTATTTTCTGTACCATGTATTTGGCGACTCAGAATGGGTTGGATGGAATGGACCTATTTTGGGGACGTCACACTAATCCTTGTATAGTTGCTTGCAATCAGCCTCATTAGGCCAATGATCTATCCCTTACTTTGCTTAATATCAGAAGTTGTGAATGATGTCTGTGAGAAATGGTATGGAAAGGAGCTGATGTGATAAAATTATGTACTGCAAGTGCACAGTGTCTAATTGAAGAACTGGCAAGCACATGTTGAACCCACAGAGACTAGATTAATTTAATGTATCCTTAATATCTATTTTAGGCGAATTAGAAATAAAGATTTAAAATTGATTAATTAGAATATGAAAATAAATAATGAGAAAAATAATCTAGGAATCTGAATCCATTAAATAATAATCATAACATATAATTCAATCTCTTCTATTTTTATAACTCACCATGATTTTGATCTCCTTTCCCTTTAATTTAGTAATTTACAATTAACGTGGGCAATCATAGACTATGAAAATTTAAGGATTAACTATAACACATCACAACTTCTTTGAGCAAGCATAGATTATGAAAAACTCGTATCTTAACAATAATCTATCAAAACCTATTAATTAATTTAAAATCATATAAGAACTATAAAACGAAGGTATTTCAATAACGAAACATGAAAGCGAAATCAATTAAACATAAAAGCATAAATAATAGAAGAGATGAAAAATATTATCACGAATAATTATTTAATTTCATCTTCATCCTAGATGAAAGAATTTAGCTAGACATGGAAAATAATTAAACTAATTAAAATAAAGAAAAGAAGAAGATTAAAAATAAATAAGAAAACTCCCTTTAATTAACGATCATCCAACGAACGTACAATGAAGACGTAATTTAATCTACTTCTATTCCTAACATAAACTAATACAATACATAATACTTTTCTCTCTAAAACAAGATACCTATTTATAGGGAAAATAACTTTGAAAACTTTTTTTACCTTTCCATGTAGGTTTCAATTTCTTAGTGGTAATCAACTTCTCAAAAAGATCTTCTAGATAAAGAGATCTTTTAGATTGACTTTCCTTTCTCTTGTTGAATTTGACTTGCACACCAGGATTGTTCCATCTCTTTCCTTCTCCGGATTCTTCTTGGATATTCCTTACATGAATAAGAGCCTTAAATATCGCTTGATCACCAATAATTTGATTTTATTGTAACAAATATTAAATCCTACAAAATAAAATAAAACATATTAATTTAATAAACTAATATAATCAAAAGGATAAAATTAGGGATAATAAAATGTATGAATTGCGTGTCTATCAGGAGCAGTTGGAGTTTTTTTACCAAATCATTCTTAACCTATGGCTTATTCTATTTCACGTTGGTTCCATACTTGGATAAAAACCAGTAAATGGGTAAGAGCTTTCCCATAAATAGGAGCTCCCCCTTCACAATTCAAAGCTGTTAAATTTCTGTTGAGATTATTAGTTCTGATATAGAGAAGGACAGTGAGGTTGAGAGGTAAAAGATTATAAAAGGAAACTCTTGCAATTCAGTGAGACATTAAGAATTTGAGAGGAGAACGAGACTGTCATAATCAAGGTATGACTATGTTGTCTTCAGTATTATTCCTTGTTTTATCCAATTAGTTCCTTACATCTTAAACTAGCAAACCAAATCAGACCCCTTGACCTTAAGATTGTTTTGCTAAAATTCAGTTAAAATGTAGTAATGTATGCTAGTTGTGTAAGTTGGTAATTGGGAAATTTGTATCTTTTGAAAATCTGAGATGTAACTATGTTTTGAATCTAGATATTTGGTTAGAGTAATGTAGTAATGGTATGTTGATTCATCAATGGAATAAAAAGGCCACAATTACAAGATGAAAACTCAATAACATATTTAACATGATCAACAAACTCAACACATGCTATAGAATTTCCCAAATTGTTGACACAAACTGGAATATCATCAAAACAAATAATAATAAATTTTCCCATAAACAAATGCAAAATACGATTCAACAATCCTATAGTAATATGCAATGCCTCAACTAATCTAAGTGAACTAACTAAACAAACAAATAACTAATATCTTAATTCATATTGATGATAAACATTTCTCAAATTAAAACCATATGATAATAAATCACGCAAGGAAGATTGCTATAATGAAACAACATGATTTCTACCATTATCAACTATCTATGAATTAAAAAGCTATCCAAACAAATTGTTTTGGTGCAAACTTTTATAATTTACTGAAATATAGATGAACAACCCTTAAAAAGGGAAAAATATATTATGTTGGGAAACCGACACGCGCGCGAATAACATGTTTGAGTGTTATGCATAACATATGGTACTTTGAACTAATCACTTATTGTACTTGTTTATTTTGGGTTATCAGTGAAATACTGTTAATTCTAGTATAAATTTTTGGTCCATAGTTGTTGCCTAATTTTTTAATAGCACTTTAACACGCAAGTATACGTGTTCAATTGTAATATTCAGCAAGCAAGGATATCGTTCCCACGAGGAAATAGACTAATATTTATCGATTACTAATTTCAATGCAATTAATCCTATTTTAAACTACGAAATATTGTTTATGATTTAAAAATTAAACTTAACAAAACTAATAATTAAAATCAAAATTTCACAAGAATAATTGCAGATTTAACCAATTAAGATTACAACTTCCCTTAGTATTTTATTTAAACCAATTTACTTCCCATTTAAATCAATTAATTAATATGAATCATTATCCAAGAATATTTATAAAATTCACGCGTTTCTTCCAAAGACACGTGAACAAATCCTCCTAAATTCGATCCTTAAGACACAGAATTACAAGGAATACCCCAGTTAATCAACTCACTATATTCCTATGTGAATCAAGTTAATTAGGGGTTTACGCACAAATTCTTTCAATGGATACAAAAGACACATAGGTATATTCCTATCCTACATGCTAATCAGATTATATGAACAGATGTTATCATATCCAGATCTCAAACTATACTCCATCTTCCAATTTTATATAGATTATCACAATAATTGTTGGCCAAACAATTAATCAATAAGCAAAAGATATAATAAATAATTCAATAAAAACCAACTTTCATTCAATGGGAAGATTTAATTTAAACTACATACCAAGTTCCGTTGCAATCTTAATGAAAATTTAGTTCATAATAATAATAAAGAAAAATATCATCCAGATTAATAATCCAAACATCCTAGATAATTACAAAAGATAAAACTAGAGAAGAGAAGAAGAAGCTATGAATTTGCTCCAATAATCTCTCTTTAATCTTCAACCCTTGCAATTCTCCTTCGTGTTTTCCTTCGTTGTTCTCTATGCAATTCCCTTGAAAAAAATTAATTGATACGTCTTTTCTAAAGTCTCCTCCTATTTGTATTAGTCTCCCACCTCATTCAGATTCCTTTTTGGCTTCAAAAACCCACTTGGCAGTAGAAAACCCTCCTTTTTGCCGCACATGAGAGCCTAGGCGCTCAACCCAGGCCATTTCCAAGCGCCTAGGTGCTTGACCAGGACCGTGTATTTACAAAAATGCCACTCAGCTCTAATTTTAATGATTTTTGACCTTTTTCTTCTCCCAAATGACCAATTTATCCCTCCATCTCCAACCTACAAGAAATAAACACAAAACACATAAAAAGATACTAAAAAATAATTAAAGATAACAACAATTAAGTTTAATAATATCAAATTCATAGGTGTAAAACCTACTCATTAAATACCCCCAAACTTAACCAATTGCTTGTCCCCAAGCAACAAAACACAATGCAATAACTAAATATGCAATGCAAATGCAAATGTAGCTATCTACATGCCTAAAATTCCAGCAGCCAAACAGAACAAAATCTATTCATCAAGCCTCAGAGAAATCACAATAAATATGCTAGTACATCATACCAAGACAGATCAATAATTTCCTAGTCAATCATCAAATCTTACCCTGTCATTACTGATATAGTGCGTGTGTGCTCAACAACAATGCAAACTAATATAATGCTAAATTCAACACATAATAGATCTCTTTAAAGGCATCATATAATATAAACTCACAAAATTCACGAACAAGCTAGATCCAACTAAAGTCAAACATCCACCAAATTCAAGAGTCCAATCCGGGATACTTATGCTTTACTTATCATTACGGGGGCTTTTTGCTCTTTTTCCGTTTTATTGTTTGTTTTTTTTAACCATGACTGTGCAATGTCTCATTCCATTAGGCTAACAGTACTACCCCTTAGCGAGCTTTCAACCAACGACTCCCAGACCATAAAGACCTTAGGGCACTAAGTGTAGAGACAATCCCCTCGGGCGTACTTGCTCAAGTAACAAAGGCCCCGAAACAAGACTAGCCACAGTGTTTATTCATTACTTTTTTTTTCCTTTTTTTTTCTTTAAAGCTTATATATCCCAAATTTTCCCCCCAAACTTAAGTTTTTGTCTAAATTCAGTCATCTCAGCCTATTAATGTCTTTCATTCATTCAAACTAGTATTATCCTCAAGAAGTCCATTATGTGTCAATTTAAACTCAATCAGTTAACATAGTTGTTCTTACTGTGCTATCCTTATTATATCAGTTTCAAACAGGTAAAGATTCAAATCATGACAAAAAAAAAATCACATCAAAGTCTTAACAGACAATACTATACTTGTCCACTCAATTCCAATATCATCATTGGCTAAAACAGACTTAAAGTATCTAACAACTGGAAACATGCAAATACTTGAATTTTTCTTTTTTCTTTTTCTTTTTTTTTGTAAGAAATTAGAATGAAAACTACATGATTGAAAACTACATGAAATACTACTAAATGAATACTACTGTGACAACCCCAAAATAGGTCCATTCCATCCAACTCACTCTGAGTCGTCAAATACATGGTACAAAAAATAACTATAACTTTATTACAACAATTGTCGTGCAAAATACAATAACACATATACCGTGAGTTTGGATACAAATATATACCAAATGTGACACTGGACACCATCATGTGTCAGCACCTCACAAAGACACCTTACATAAAGGTATAGTCAAAAATTGTTTTAGAAATTAGAATCTTTGGGAAGTGCTCAAGGAAACCTTCGTACATGGGAGGCCATGCATCTAGGTTATGATAGATATCATATGGCCACAGAATTATCCTTGGTTGACCCAATAGACCCCAAAGAAAAACGAGAAGTTTACTATCATATTTTTTCCAATGGTGAGTCTTCTCTTGACATATCATTATCTCCACTGTCTTTAATCGTGAATTATACTTCAAACAAACACCAAGATTATATAGGTAGTGCTCATAGATATACTCAGCAAGTGAATGAGCACAACCCTGTCTTATGATGACACGAGGTTGTATGTCATTAGGCATCTTGTATGATAGTGACAAAACACCCTACCAATGATAGGTGATCGTTCTCCTTCCTTAACAACGGGTGCTGGTGCTGACGTCTTTCCATCATTGTTGAATCTCCTCTTCTTGAAATGACCATTCTTATTGTTTTGACCCTGATTACCACCGAAGTGGTTACCATTTCTGGCATGCTGATTCCCTCCACGCTTGTTGTCACCGCTTCGATGACTGCTCTCACTGGTATTATCATTTTGTCGATTGCTCTCTTTTGGTTGCGTTGACTCGTTATCGCGCTCCACTAACTGAGCCCTATTCATAACATCTGAATATAAACACAGTTTATGAGAAATAAGATATTGACGTATCTCCGATTTCAAACCTATTAAAAACATCCGCGTCATTCTCTCTTCATTCTCCACTAAGTGGGACGCAAATCGGGACAACTCGACAAACTTTGCCTCGTACTGCGACACAGTCATATTATTCTGCTCCAATTTGATGAACTCCACCTCCTTCATGTGACGAATACTCTCGGAAAAGTATTTGTCGTTAAACAGCTCTTGAAACTTCTCCCAGGATATCTGCAGTGCGGCAGGTTGAGTACGCTTTATCGATTCTCACCAGTAATCTGCCTCTCCTCGCAACATAAAGGCGACAAAGGGAACCTTTTGCTCCTCCGAGCAACCCAAGACATCAAATATCTTGGTGATCTGCTTTATCCATGTTTCAGCTACAAGTGGTTTGGGTTCTCCCTTAAACTCCGGTGGTCCTAGCTCCTTGAACTGTTTAGCGGTGACCGTCCGAGAGTTTTCAGTGTTTCCACCTATATTTTGTACAGGAGCCGCTCTCGCTTGCTGTTGCATGAACTGCATAAAGTTTCTGAACATTCCATCATTCATCATCTGGTCAGTGTTGTTGTTTGCATGAGTATTGTCACCTTCCTGATGCACATTATCCTGATTACTGATATGTGGTGAATCAACAGTCGCCTGTGCTCCATTGCTATTCTCAACATTCTCAGATGCCATTTTCAGATACTGCCACAAAATAAAAGTTAATTGATATGTCATATATTATCCTTATATTATGACCGACCAATTTAATACCATGTAAATAAACTTAGGTAGGTCATACTAGCGAAGGAATTCCCCGTCTCTCCCCTCCTAGTTCTATTCTCACATCTTAGCCAGGGATCATATCTCTAAGCTCTGATACCAACTGTGACGCCCCCAAAATTAGGTATACATCACCCATCTTGGGTCGTCAGATACATAGTATAGAATACAAATACAACTTACTAATACAACTGTCGTGTACAATACGACAAAACATAAACTGTGAGTTTGAATACAAATATTATCTTCTAGAGAGTATTCATACTCAAAAGGAGTCCTCACTACATTTATTAACACACTATTACATAGAATAGTGAGGACTACTAACTAATACTATCATTCGGACCATCACTCCGTTCCCCGACTTGCCCCAGCTACGTTCTCATTTCCTGAAGAGAACAGTGAAAGAAAGGGTGAACTCAACTAGCCCAGTAAGAAATATTATGACTAAGATAATGCAGAATAAATTATCATTAGCCTTCAACAATGTTAAACTGATAAAATATAATAGACATCAAGTTTAACTGTAGCGGAACAAGCAATCCATTAAAAGAGTCAAGTAGAAAATAAACTCTACTATCTTTTATGATTTAAAAGATTTTTCAACACTGTGATCGCTGGGACTCAGCTTAATAAAATAATCCACATCATCGAATCACCCCTGCACTACGGCCAAGGATATTCGTATATTCATTAATGGTCATGATCATGCCAACAACTGTCCATCAATGCACTACGGGCTAATGAGGACTTTTACCACATCATTTGTAATATAACGGTCATGATTATACCGAATAATCCCTGGTCATAATCATACCAAGTCCATCTATGCACTACATGCCACAGATGACTTTCAACATTTTATAAACATGAGGATGATGACAATGATATAAGAATTCAATAAAACAAGTTCAAGAATTAATTTATCCAGGAATTAATAACGTCCAAATTGTCAACATGATACTGCTTTGTGGAGTAAACTTCAAGACTGATCAGGAGAATATTTTCATGAATAGATACTAGATGAAGCGTAAATGTCAAGGATATTCTACTAATTTCATGGAGTATAGAAGTCAAAATTTTAATCAACTGAGTATAATAAAGAATGGAATAACAAAAGAAATCACCATGCATGTGATAGACCGCACAGACAGGTTATTCCAACAGAATAATAAATAATGGAACCAGGTCCGGCGTAAACGCACAGACAGGATATTCCGACAGAATAATAAATAATGGAACCAGGTCCGATGTAAAACACACAGACAGGATGTTCCAACAGAATAATAACAAGACGGAACCAAGTATAGGGTAGACCACGTATACAGGTTATTCCAACAGAATAATAAGAAATGGAATAACAACAGTTCTCTTCATGAATAAGAAAGAATAACACCCCTTACCTTAAAAGAACTGGATATTGAAAAAGTGAAGTAGCAGAATACTTTTATTCTCTCTCTCTTATTCTCTTTATACTTTCTCTCTCTATAACTTGAATGAATTCGTGAAAAATAATGAAGCCCTAGGCCTCTATTTATAGAAAAACTGAAGGTGGCTCTTGGTCTTAACGAAGGGTCAAATGACTCTTGGTCTTAACGAAGGGTCAAATGACTCTTGGTAATATTGAAGGGACAACTACTATTGACGAAAGTAATTACTATTGACCAAGGTAAATACTATTGACGAAGGTAATTACTATTGACCAAGGTAAATACTATTGACCAAGGTAATTACTATTGACCAAGGTAAATACTATTGACGACGGTAATTACTATTGAGGACGGTAATTACTATTGACGACGGTAATTACTATTGACGACGGTAATTACTATTGACAAAGAGACTCTTAGATGATGACATATGCCCCCCTATAAAAATAACCAATTTGTCCCTCCAGCTCCAACCTACAAGAAATAAACACAAAACACATAAAAAGATACTAAAAACAATTAAAGATAGCAATAATTAAGTTTAATAATATCGAATTCATAGGTATAAAACCTACTCATCAATAGTTACTACTCAATGTTAAATATTCATTAACTTGAAAATGTTGAGACCTTTGAATTATTTTAATAATCCTTCGGTCCATATTGACTCATTATTCAAATTTAAAGGACATATTTGAATTGATTGATATGTAATTTGTTTACAACATTCCTACTTAAATTCTTGAGCTATCAATTATCGTTATACCTTTTGAAATTATGGACAAATTTGTTGCTCATTCTCGATTTTCTTAAACATTTCAGTTACGGTAGAACAGGGTGAGACTTCAGGCAAGGATAAGGGCAAATACAATATTATGGAATAACTTTGTCCTTCTTTGATATAATTTAATTCTTATGTTATATTAAGACTTTACATACTAAATTAAGGTTATATATTAAATTATGTCTTGGATCATGTTATGTAATGTATTAGTATTAGTTGCAAGACTTGTACGAGAATATTTATGTTATTTCAATGTAAATATTTATATTTTTCTACTATTAGTTAATATTAATATGTTGCATAAGTTAGATTGTGAGCACCAGATTCGAGGTACATGCATTTAAATTTGGGGGCATTACAATAACACTAAGACATGAGATTAAATAAAATTATAAAAGTGACTCATCATATTATATATTTAAAAAAATTGTTATTCATATTTATTCAGATGATTGATAATAAAAAAAATCGATCCATAAATCTTTTTTTATTTATATACTCCCTTCGTTCTTAAAATATTATCGTTTTAAAAAAAAAATTTGTTCGAATTTATTTGTCGTTTATAACTTTTTAGGAGAATAAATTATTTACATTCCTATATAACCCTTATCTTCTCTCATTGTCATGAAAAATTCTTTTTCTTGTATTAATAATTTTTGATAATAATAAAATTTTAAATATTAAATGATGATATTAAATAATTTTTTTAATTCATATGCAAAAAACTTTAGTAAGGGAGGTAGTTTAACATTACTCATTTTTTTTTGGGAAAGAAGGGTGCATTTGTTTTAGCAAAACTTGTTACACGATCACACTTGCCAAGTTTCTCAGTCCGACAAAGACGACTGAGAAATAAACATCACACTGGATTTAAAATTAAAATATATATCTGCATCTGCGCGATTATTAATCCACGACCGATACTCTCGATCATCTCGTAGTGGCGACTGTTAATTGACTTGCCACGGCTGAACTTATGCTCTTCATTGAGAACATTTGATCCTTTGAACTGAGTTTAATCGACATGGCGGAGGTTCGAGTGACGATGGAGGTTGGAAACGACGGTAGTGCAGTGATCACCATCTCTAATCCTCCTGTTAATGCTTTGGCTCTTCCAAGTAAGCTGTATATATATATATATATATATATATATATATATATATTATATTTATATAAATCGATAATTATAGGTTGAATCGATTGATTTAGTAAGATAAGTATTTGGTTTTGTTTTATTGTAATGTTGATTTGATGATTTTGTGTTTTCTTAGTTCTTGCTGGATTAAAGGAGAAATTTACTGAAGCTATGAAGAGAGAAGATGTTAAAGCTATTGTTTTGACTGGTAGAATTTCATAATTTTAGCTGAATTGAAGTCGATTTGACTCTTAAAAGGCTTTTTTTTAATAATATTTTTTTGCATTAACTTGATTTGTAGGCAAGGGAGGAAGGTTTTCTGGAGGTTTTGATATTGGTGTTTTTCAGAGCGTTCATAAAACTGGTACGAGTAAATTTGTTTTGTATTTTTAATTGAGGCGGTGGTATATCTAATTTCAAATTTGAGTATGATTTTTTAGAATTGACACTGGGTTGGGTTTGGACTGGCAGGGGATATTTCTGGTATACCTGATGTATCTGTTGATCTTGTGGTCAACACAATTGAAGGTTTTAACCTCATCATTTCAATTTCTTTTAAATGTTATGGAGGAAATTCCAGTGTCTTATGGAGCTAATTTTAGATGTGAGTTTGTTGATTTATTTTTCCCTGTACTTTAGATGCAAAGAAACCTGTTGTCGCTGCTGTACAAGGCCTTGCACTTGGGGGTGGCTTAGAATTGGCATTGGTTTGTATTTCATGGCAGCAGCTGTTTTTTTTGTGTGAATACATTTTATTTTTCATGAATTGTCTTTCCTCCATTCCCTGTATTTAGGGATGTCATGCACGTATTGCAACACCTAGAGCTCAACTCGGCTTGCCAGAATTGACCCTTGGAGTTATTCCTGGATTTGGAGGTACAACTGCTAATTAGAATTATATGTCTTACATTTCTTCTTTGTTTTTATGGACTCTAGTGATGACTTCTTTTGTTTCGTACAAACCACTTTCAAATGGAATATTGTGTTTTGCAAGGTACACAGCGACTTCCAAGGCTTGTAGGGTTGTCAAAGGCTATTGAGATGATGCTGGTAAGCATTATATATCAACTTGTTAAAGAAGGTAGAATTGTCGAATTTTTTTCTTTTTAGTGTTGATCAACACTACATGCTCACAATGTTCTAAAAGGTGGAAGGCGGGAGGCGGCCGGCCTAGCGCCTAGGGGACCTGGGTGGGGCTGGGTGATATTTTTTATAATAAGCCAATTTTAATATTTTATCTTACATTTATCCAAACAAAACAATAATATAAAACAAAACAATCTATAACAAAGATAATAAAGGCATTTGCTTAAAGTTCTAACACATTTCCATATTGTCAATGTCAAAGTTCAAACACAAACATGCAATTGTTCAAAGTTCAAACATATTTTTAACGTATTAATTTTATTCATAAACAAAATTGCTATTAAATAATAAAATTTAAAATTTCAAGAATTCAATTTAATATTAAAACTTAAGAAACTAAACATAAATTTAAGAATTATATTGAATTAAACTAAATATTACAAATGTATCATCATTTATATAATTTGAAGTTGGTACAACTTCAAAAAATTACAACTATAATAAAATTATCCATTTTGACTTGATAATGTTCACTTTTTATTGTGATTTGATATGCTACAACGTGCATTATGAATATGGTAAATCATTAGAAAAATAAATATATCAAGATCTGGTTTGAATAGTTATTAAAATTTTTAAAAAAAATCTCCGCCTAGACTCCGCCTAATTTCTTGGATGGATTTTTTTGTCGCCTTGGGCCTAGGTGAGGCGTCAAAGGGGGCCTAGCACCTAGGCGGGGCGCCAGAGGGGCCTAGGCGGACCTAGGCGGGGATTTTTAGAATACTGCATACTTAGTTATACTTAACAATTCTTTTCAAAAAAGGTTGATTTCAAAAAAAAAAAAATTATGTTCAAAGAACCTATAATGCATCATTGGAAGTATTACTGGAACATTACTGCTTTTCTTAGGAGATAGTTATTCATCTCTATAAAGATATTCATAAGAGGAGTGCTTCTAAATACTGTTTACTTGCTTCCAATTGGCAATGTGTTTAGTTTTCACTATAACTGCATATTGTAAGAAGTTTATATCTATATATGTGCTCATTTCAAATGAAGTAAAGGTATATAACTGCATATTATTTCTATACTTTTGTGGAAGAACTGTGATTCCTCACTCATGCTATATTTTGGCTTCTTGTTTATTTGTGCCCTGTTTTTTATTGCACTTGCTAATTAGTTCTAACACTGTGTTTGTGCATATCAGTGTTCTAATGATTGTGTAATTTCGCAAGTAATAATGTTCCTTTTCAGAAATATTGATTTTACTTTAATCAATTCAGAATGATAGCTATGATGTTCCAACTTTTTATTAATTATTATCTTTTTCTTGTATAAAGCTAGAGATAACTTGTAATTTACTGATTTACTCATGAAATATAGGAGATTAAAGGGTATTAAATTCAACGTCAACCCATGAGTATGATTATCAGTCGTAACTGGTTCCTTAAATAGCTCATCAGGTTGATTCTCACTGATCTAGGTCCTGTGGTGGGTTTAGGTCTTTCCGTTTCTTTGGTCTTTCTTGTGCAAATCACCATAAATTTAAAAAACTTCACCCTTAACCCCCAGAACCCAACCAACCAAAAGAGACAAGTCTTTTGCAATGACATTTAGCATTGGGTTTTCAAATCTGTTACCTATAAAAATGGGGAGAAATGACATTTGGCAATGATTTGCATATTTAGAAGAAACATAAAGTAATAACAAAACATATAACCTTCATAATTGCAAAATGCGGTGCTGTAAATATGTAAAACTATAGTTGTCCAACATCTTGTACAAGGCTAAGTAATAACCTCTCTCGTCCCCTCTTCCATTTGATGGAATGGTTGCATTTTGAAAAGTTTTGATGCTCTTGTTGATTTTTCAGTGTTATCATTTAGAACTGTAAAGACGTCTTTTTGCAGTTATCTAAACCAGTAATGTCTGAAGAAGGAAAGAAGCTAGGACTTATAGATGCCATTGTGTCTCCAGAAGAATTACTTAACGTATCTCGGCAATGGGCATTAGACATTGCAGACAGGCGCAAACCTTGGATAAAATCCCTTCAAAGGACGGACAAGCTTTGTTCTCTTTCTGAAGCTCATGAGATACTGAAAATTTCAAGAGAGCAAGCCAAACGAACTGCTCCAAACATGCCTCAGCATCACGCATGCCTTGATGTCATTCAGGAAGGCATAGTTTATGGAGGATATAGTGGTGTTTTGAAGGTATCAATTGTGCCACTTTTATGTGCAAATTTATTTCCTCTCCGGAATTTTTTTCTGTTCTGTATTACTATTGGTTTGATGGTTCCCTCATCTTTCCAAGGAAAAATAATTAAATGCCTTGTATTATCGAGAGATTTGGTGGATTATGTATTGGTAGTTCAAATGCTTGAAACAGGATAATATACTTGGTCCTAGTGTTCTACTTCTACAGGATTATCTTGGTGGTTTGTTTGAGTACTCAGTAAATTTTTTATCTTGACATTCTTTTTTTTGTAAAAGAATTTTATGTTCAAGCTAAGAAAGTATTGAATTCTCTGCAGGAAGCCAAAGTGTTCAAGGATTTAGTGCTAACAGACACTTCAAGAGGTCTCGTTCATGTGTTTTTTGCCCAACGTGCAACATCCAAGGTACACCAATTGATTTAATGACAACCATATTTGGTGGATCACATGCTATTTACTTCTAGATTTTTTGTGATTTTTCAGTAGTATATAACATTTTAGGCTGAGTATAGATCTTCTGTCTCCACACCATTGATATGGTCGTTTTCAGTTTTTGTAGCACAAGTTGCCCGAATCTTGCTTATTTTGTTTACATACTCATTAGTTATAAATTAATGTATTTCATTAGATCAATTGATAAAAGTGTCCTGTTATTTAATAGGAAGGAATAGGTTATTGACTAGTAAACAGTTTCTTAGGCTTGTATGCTGTTGTGTCTTTAGGCATGTTGAGCTTGTGTATATGAGGTTCAAATATTACCATTAACTAGTTTTTGGATTTGGATGGAAATTTTGTGCAAGAACAACCTTGCCAGCCTTTATTCTTTATCCTCTTAACAACCTACTTTCTTCCCCTTCAGTTTCTATATTATATTATTATGACTCCGCATTCCTAATTTTGATAGGTACCAAATGTTACCGACATTGGGCTCAAACCAAGGACTGTAAAGAAAGTTGCTGTTATTGGCGGAGGTCTTATGGGTTCTGGCATAGCTACAGCTCTTATCTTGAGCAACATATATGTTGTTCTTAAGGAAATCAATTCTGATTATCTTCTAAAGGGAATAAAAATGATTGAAGGTAAATGTGTTTCATGTTTCTACTGATTGATTAAGTCTTTGAAGATTTTACCAAAAAAAATGCTAAAATCATAAATCCATCATCCATCCATTCAGAATTTTGTCTGCTGTGTCATCACCAAATCTACTATATAGGAGTCTTTTAACTATTTGCCTTGTGTGACAGTAAATGTTCAAGGCTTGGTAACACGGAAAAAGTTGACACAAGATAAGGCGAAAAAAGCCCTGTCATTGCTCAAAGGTGTATTGGACTACTCAGAATTCAAAGATGTGGATATGGTCATAGAGGTGGGCTGTTTGAGTTCATTTTTCTCAAAACAAGATAGACTTAATAAAATTCAGGTTTATTTATCATTTTTGTCATGTTCGTATCAGAAATGGGAACTGCAAGGAGTCTACTTATGTGACCCGAGTTTTTGTTATCAACTCTTTTTATTTTATTTTATCATTATCTACTGTTCTTTTCACTTGCTTTTGTTCTAATGATATGCGATTGATATTATGTGTGAATTGAGCAAATAATTGGTATTCTTGCTTGCAGTATATTCTATTTAGTAGAGCTTCCTTTTGATTGCAGGCTGTCATAGAAAGTGTTCCATTAAAACAAAAAATATTTAGTGAAATCGAGAAAGCCTGCCCTCCTCACTGCATTTTGGCATCCAACACATCTACGATTGACCTCAACATAATTGGAGAAAAGACAACATCTCAAGACCGGATTGTGGGAGCCCATTTTTTCAGGTTAGATGAATCATATTGCTCATTGTCTAAACAGACTACGGACTCTTACAACTTGTTGTTTTTCCTGAATTAGAGAGAACTAGCTACGTGCCCCAAGCACGGGTTTATGTTTTAAATGGAATTGTTTTTAGTTCATATTTATGCTATATATGATGATTATAAAATATATTTTTGAATTTTAAATTAACTTACTATTACTATTAGAATGACCACAAATATTACTCAAACAAACAATTATCAAAGACTCACAGCTGAGTGGTAGTTATGTGTTTTTTTTTTAATTTAATATACAGTTTTTATATCTAAAATAGAATTATAGTAGCATAATAAGTTACCATCATGATTTTTAGTTTTAAAAGGTAACTAAATTTTAATAACTAATATATAAGTGAGTTTTTTTTGTTTTGTTTTTTTTAAACATCAATTAACTAAATATCTCCAGTCTGAAATAAAATTGGTAACTAAAGTTTCATCACTGATATATTTTATAATATATATTACGATTTTTAAGATTATTATTATTTTCTCATAATTTTTCTCTATTTTAAATATGTTATTTAAGAATAATTGTTGTAGAATAATAAGTTACTATTATGACTTTTATTTTTAAAAATTAATTAAATTTTAGTCACTAATGTATATGTTATAATTATTTTTAACATTAATTAACTAAATATCTCCTATATGAAATAAAATTGGTAATTAAAATTTAACCATTAATACTCCCTCCGTCCCAAATTATCTGCTGTTTTAGCAAAAAAATTTTGTCCCACAATATCTGCTTTTTCAAGATTTCAATGCATTTTTTTCCTTTATTTTCCAAGTTTGCCCCTTTACCCTAATTAATGATAGTCATTACTCTCATTTATGCCTCTCCTCTTTTTTAAGCATCTTTTCATATTCCCACCAATAAGGATTCATGTGCAGAAAACAAAAAAGTCAGCACATAAGGGTATTTTAGTATTTTTATCACACATATTGGTATGTGTGTGGAACTCTAAAAAAACAGATAATTTGGAACGGAGAGAGTATATTCTATAAGACATAATATACTTTTAAATATTAATTATTATGTAACCATAATATTTACATAACTATTATTATATAATAACAACAATTTAACTAAGTTAAAATATAAACTTAGTTTCACTTTCCCATACATATAAATTATTTATTACTGAACCCACAATAAAAATATTAATTATAATGATTCTTTAATATGATATTAAAATATGTCTATAGGATATATATAATTTAGAATATATATCTATAATTTAGTTTTTAGTTAATACGTTATATAGCAAATTAGTTATAAAAATATTAAACTCGGCTTAACATAATCTTGTGTTTTTGAATAATAAATTATTTATTTTTTTGTTGGTGGTTTTTTACTTGCTATATTCTCTCTATCGTTCTTTTATTTTTGTTTGGAATCAACTAGGGAGGTTAATTGTCTACATACTTTTGCATAGATATAGATTTATCTCCTTGGATTAATTTAAAATAAATAAAATAAAATTAGGGAGATTTTAAAAAGTGTTTTAGTTGTAGTCAAATTCTAGTCCCATACCAAAGACCAAGGACCAAATGCAAAGCACATGTTTATTTTTCAAATAGCATAATTTTTAATTTCTTATTCATTAAATTTATATATATACTGACTATAAAATATTTTATAAAATTTTGCAAATTAACTTACTATTGCTATTAGAATGTCTACAAACTTTGTTCGCAAAGATGAAATAGTATTTTTAATGAGCTAAATGAATCTTATAAGGAATAAAAGTTGTAGAATACTAAGGTGCTGTTTGTTTATATCTGATTGCCTCTTAATGGACTTTCTCTTATTCGTTAAGAGGCATGATGATGTTTGTTTATTTTTTCGTTACCTCTGAATGCCTCTTAATCAGTAAGACAGAAAATGAAATCTTAATAATTAAGAGGTACCTCTTAATGAATTTTTTTTGATAATTTTTTTATATATAAATATATTCAACAATATTATGCACTCATTTTTATTAAATTGAATATTTAAAATTATTAAATAAAATTTTATCCTTTAAAATGGTAAAATAGTGTCATTAAGAGACAACTTACTTTTTAGTTATCAAACAATTTTTTAAATTCAGACCTCATAACTATTCAAATGATCTAATTTATTAAGACATCATAATCATTCAGATCTTAATTCTCAGATTTATCAAACACAACCTAAGTTACTATTATGATGAAATTGAAAACTAAAGTTTAATCATGCATTAATTCATTTTGATATAGATATTAAGTTTTTTAATACTAATTACTATTTAGTCATAATATGTTTTTAAAAATATTTTTAATATATAGTTATTTAGGAATAGAATTGTAATAAAACAATAAGTTACCATTATGATTTTTAGTTTTAAAATTAGTTAACTAAATTTTAATCACTAATATATAATTTAGAATTGATTTCATAATATTAATTAACTAAAGATCTCCTATATGAAATAGAATTGGTAACTGAAGTTTAATCCTTAATGTATTCTAGAATATATATATATATATATATATATATATATATATATATATATATATTAATTAACACCAATTATTATTTATTCATGATTGTTTTTCTTATATTTTCAATGTATAGTTTATTTTGAGTTCAAAGTTTAGTAGAAGCCTAAAAAAATATTATTTTTCCTCCGTTTTCTTTCTTTCTTTCTTTCTTTGCACATTAAAAAGTGTTTTAATTGTAGTTAAATTCTAGGCCTATTTAAAATAAATAAAATAAATTTAGGAAGATTTTAAAAAGTGTTTTAGTAGTAATTAAATTCTAGGCTTATACCAAAGACGAAGACCAAAAAACTATATAGAAGTTTGCCTTATTTGCTTATTGGTCCTACGAGTAAAGTTTCCGACAGTGACTTCTTTGTTATATTTATGAAAACATATTTGATAAACACTGGTAATTTATATGGATTTGATATATGTGTGTGTGTGTGTATGCATATATATATATATATATATATATATATTCAACTTAAAATCAAATCAATCAATCATAATTTAGCTGATAGATGCAGAGAAAAGTTAAGTTCATCCTTTTCACCTTCAGAAAGCTCATACTTCTTTTTCTTTCTTTATGTTAGTCTGTGTCACTTATTAAGATACGATTATTATAATGTATATATTAGCTTTTTTAATAATGCGATATCTTGCATACTAAATTATTCTATATTGAACAGTCCTGCCCATGTGATGCCTCTTCTGGAGATTATACGGACGGAGAAAACTTCTGCACAAGTAATTCTTGATCTTATGACAGTTGGCAAAGCCATCAAGAAAGTTCCTATTGTGGTGGGAAATTGTATTGGCTTTGCTGTCAATCGGACATTCTTTCCGTATGGCCAGAGTGCACATATCTTAGTCAACTTGGGAGTGGATGTGTTCAGAATTGACAAGCTGATTAGCAGTTTTGGCCTTCCCATGGGTCCATTCCAGTAATGTTCTTCTCTTTTACATTACATTACATATGCAATTCCATGTCTTCTTATTTATGTATGCTATCACAGTACAGAATATATATTTCCCTCTCTGGAGATGCTAATGAAGAAGTGAAAAATGAGAACTCTGATGCTGCCTTAGTGTCGTGTTTTGGAGTTGCACATGGGGCTGAGGGGAAAAAGGGTTTCACGGGGGTGAGGTGGTATTCAGCTTTGGTGCGAATTAACAAGATATATATTAGTTTCAATTGATTATCTAATGACTAACTAGCAGACATGTTGTCTATCCATCGTCTGAAAAATCCAAATACTATCAAACAGATGGAGCGGAAGAAGGCCTATGTTTTACGTAGCCAAGCATATCTATTGACAAAAATATGCCATTGTACTTCGCTTTCTGCCTGGCTGATTATATTTTTAGTGTTCCTTTGATGTTAACAATGTAATTAGACAGTGACTAACCGTCAGAATTCATACATGTATCACTGCTGATCGTAACCTTTATTTTCTGGTGGAGGGAGGACATACACAGTTTATAAGTTTATAATAAGAGTCAGATTTGTACATTTCCGACTCATGCCACTCAATCACTCATAGCCCTAATATGTTCCCTCTTCTTAAGCAAAGGGCATTAGATATTTTTGTTTTTATTCTAATGAAAAAGAAAGATAAGAAAAGGGTGCTAGAAAATTTCAGTCGTAAGAAATGGAGAATTAGATATGTTGAGACCTAAGGATCATTTCAATGATTTAAGATAAATAATATGAGGTCTGTGATAAAGTTTACTTAATCTGTATCAAAACTGAGTGCATTGAATAGCTAACCTGGAGAGGGATTGCTTGTGAGCCTTACCTAAAGGTGGCATCAAGAAGGAAGCTTGAAAACTTGGTGGATGGAGATGGATATGTTAGAATTTAATGCATCCGTTTATAGTTTTGATAAACATGTACATGTAACTGCACACGCGGAGGGTTCAGATGGATGGTAATAACATGTTGTCTTTGTAATTACACTTGCACGACAAATATTTGTTTGATGGGCTTTCTCAAAAACTCAGATAGTCAGGATTGATCAGAATAAAAGTCATCTGATTTGCTTTCATTGCATGCATCCGTATGTGCTGTTAAAAGGAGGGGTCGAAATAGATGAGGATACTTAATTTTTTTTCATTTTTACTGAACTCACAGGCTTCAGGATTTAACTGGATATGGAGTAGCTGTTGCTGTATCAAAAATATTTGCAAGCGCTTTTGCTGACCGCACGTTCAGGTCTCCTTTGGTTGACCTTTTGATAAAAAGTGGGCGCAATGGTAATCACTATTCATATTTTTCTTCTGCATCATTACTGCTTATGTTTCTGGGTGTTGCATCACTTTTCACTTGATGCGTGTTGCAGGTAAAAATAATGGAAAAGGCTACTACATTTATCAAAAGGGAAGCAAGCCAAAACCTGATTCGTCGGTACTACCAATTATAGAGGAGGCCAGAAGGATCACCAATATTATGCCTGGAGGAAAGGTATGATATGCAGTGAGAACATGTTTTTTGATAATATGCATGATAGTTATTCTTTATCGAATTGATGTGTTATGTGCTACTTCTGAAATTTAAATTTTGTACTTTTTAAACAATTTATGAACATGTGAACATTTACTAATGTGTGTACAAAATCTGAGTGGCAGCCTATATCCCTCTCTGACCAAGAAGTTGTGGAGATGATCCTCTTTCCGGTGGTGAATGAGGCATGCCGTGTTCTCAATGAAGGAGTTGTTCGTGCATCAGACCTTGACGTTGCATCTGTTCTCGGAATGAGTTTCCCCTCTTATCGGTGAGTGCTTAGATACAAATGACTTCAGTTTTGGTTTCTTAGTATTCCTCTTTGTAGTATTTCTGGCTTCTTACCTAATCTCTCACAAAGTAATTTACTTTTATGCTTCCATTGCCATTTCAATACCAGCATGTCACTATTTGGATTTTTTATATTTCATACTATTTCTCAATATCTTCTACACATTTTTATCTTTATAATTAACTTATGTAAAGTTGTAAACACAAGCATATATAAAAACAGAGAGTCTAGTTTTTAAAGAAAACTTGCTCATTATATTTTCAAATATAGATAGCTCAATTTGGGTAGGTGGCGTAGGTGGCATAGTTGTCAAATCGTGAATCGTATCGTGTATTGAAAACTCCCATGTCGTGTTTCATGTATCATATCGTCCCAATATCTTACAATACGAAACGATATAAAAAATGTGGTAATATATTGAAACATATAAAACACAATAAATTGGACAATCAAGCATATTAGCTTGGCTATATATAAAAGCAGTTTAGTAAATATTATTTTAGACTAAAAATAAAATTTAAAGTTAAATAGTAGTCAATTGATTTATTAGATGTTATTTTAGTAATCTATAGAGTAACAAGAGAAAATGAAAATTCAGATTCACCTTTAATCTACAAAACAAAAGAGAATAATTCAAATTAGTAACGGAGATTTATGTATCTGCTTATAAAAAGTTGCATGAGAAAAATAGAGCGACATTTTGAAAAAGATATAAAACTCTAAAAATAATTAATGGTTATCAAGCAATATAGAGTATGTTTGTGCTAAAAAAACCTCTTCATTTGAAATGGTAGAAGGCTTCAAAGTTTTATTTTTACTCTGTTAGATCTACCTAAAAACTTTTTTAAGTCAGCTGCTAACTTAAAAAGTATCGTGCATTGTATATCGAATTGTAACTGAATCGTATGATGCAGTGTCATTTTCAATTCACCTTGTGATACTTATCGAATTGTTTCTGTATCATACCGTATCATACGATACGTATCGCGTATTGTACAATTATGACAACTATGTAAAAGTGGACGTGGCTTTTATTTAAGTATCTATTATTGGTCTACTGATAATCTTTAGTAAAAATTCTGACAGCAATTTAAATTGACCGACCAATGATCTCTGTTGTTGGCAGTGGAGGTATTGTATTTTGGGCAGACACAGTTGGACCTAAACATATATATACAAGTCTGAAGAAGTGGTCAGAATTATATGGTAGTTTCTATAAACCGTCCTGGTTTTTGGAAGAAAGAGCAACAAAAGGCGTACCATTGGTAAGAGTTCTTTCATTTTCTCTCTCTATATATATTTCTAACTTGTGGTTTAGTATATTGAAGCTTTACAATAGCTCATTTTGGGTACAATTCGGAGAACAAAACTGCCTTTTTAAAGGTTGTCTGGCTTAGTAATTCATGTCCCATGGTGATTTATTTACAAGCGTTTACTAACATGTACATGCTTGCTGTTTCTGTTAAAACAATGGTTTAGTAAAGGTGTAACTGGACTTTGTGCTGGCGGAAGATAACTCCCCATTGCTCCACCTTTCTTCATCTTTATGTCTAGACTCCTGATGCCTTTTCTTTTTCTGCAGAGTGCGCCAGTTTCAACGTCTCCAGCATCAAAGTCACGCCTGTAAGAAATATATCTACGTCACATCAATCTTCGGAGAAACAAAGCATCTTGGAACATACTAATTAATAAAAAGAAGTACCTTAATGAAATCTGTTATATGTACCCTACTTGATATAAGTTTCGAATGTTATGATTCACAAAATGCGCATGTTCCGTGTTTTTGTAAAAACTTCATGTGGTGTAGTTATCAAGAAGAACTGTTTATGTTTGTCATACAAAATGTTAAATATCCCATGATCACTTCTCAAGTACGTTAGAAATAAGATACCTATATTACTATATAGGTGCACAAATTATGCTCCTAAGTTTTCTAGAGATGGTTGAACTCATTGACATAGCTGATGTAATTGTGCCCTAGTGTGAAATGCATAATTATTTCTGATGATTTTGAAAAGATTGCAACTATTAATTACAGCAACTGACTGGGGGCCACCACAATTGTTGCACAAATCCACTCCCCTCTCTTCTCGCCTAGACCTGTTAATGACTCAAATTTTGAACCATATTTGATTTGGCTCACCCTATTTTGTTGGATCAAAGCTTCACCTCTGTTTCATTCATTAACTCGTGATCTTGATTTATTAGGTCAAAGCTTAAGCCTGTCGATGACTCAAATTTTGAACTTGATTTGATTTGGCTCACCCTATTTTGTTGGATCAAAGCTCCACCTTGGTTTCATTCATTAGTTTGTGATCTTGATTTATTAAAATCTCGTCTATTGTTCACGTCTTTTTTCTCACTTTTTTCTTCTCAAGTTCTCATGTGATCACCATAATATAGAATTAATATTGATTTTCAAATTTAAAATTAATATGAAATAATTTACTTTTGAACGGTATAAAAATTGTAAAAATCTACTAGTACTAATTCAAAGATTTATTATTTTCAAAAGTTGAATAAATTATATCAATTTAGAATTCAAATTGACTCTGATTAATTGAATTTGATCTTAAACTTTTTAAGGAAGAAAGCTGTTGCTGCTGCTGCTCTTTTTTTTTTTAATTTTTTTTTAATTATTATTTTATTTCGGGGTTGCTGAAAGATTATGCATGATTATAAAGTGCATAACCACACCAACTGTTAACTATCTATAAATGAAAGAGAAAAATTTATTTAATTTCTATTAACCGAAGAAAATGTGTAAAACCCTGATCTATTCTAACAATGAGGCCCAAATGTATATTAGCTGCTGCATCAAAGGGAAGCTAAAATGAATAAAGGCTCAGTACTGGAGAGATGCAGAAGCAATTCGGGCAGTTAAACTGTCCTAAATATTTTTATACCCTTTTTTCACTATTTGGTTTCATATTCCCATTCTCAGAATTTAATGGAATTCTTGAATGCGGGTCATTATTAGAAGCAGCAGCTACTATTGCTGCAGAGTTAACCATTTGAGGCATCTTGGCTGTAGGCGGAATGGGAGAGCTAGGGACACCATTGCTAAAGAGCTCCTGTCTAGTATTTGTAGTGCTATTGCTGAGTGCCTCTGTTTCACCTCCTGATTCTGTTTGAGCCATGGATGAACACTTTCTTTCTGTAATATGGATAAAAGAACACATTAGTACCCACACAATAAGACAAATCAAGATGTATAATTCAAAAATTATTTTGTTTAATGTTATGTCCATTGACAACCTAGATTTATAAGTTGAAACTCCGATACAAACTACTTCCTCATTCTCGTCTTTTTACAAGGAACAAAAACAAAAGCGAGCACGTATCAGCTACCTGGAGTCGAGGGCCTCCATAGCCACACACTGAATGTCTGCATTGCAGACATCAGCAATGGTATTTCTTTAGGAAAGAGAAGCAGAACGAGGAGTGTTTTAATGATACTAATTCTACTCTCTGTGTTCTGAAAAGTATTTCATAATTCATAGTTCAGCACAAAGCTTACGAAGAGCAAAAGAGTAAAACGGGACGGCCTTATTCCATTAATACCTCTCTTTTTAAGTTTATAACAAATTAAATGGTAAGACCCACAATCTGAATTTTTGAAGTGACAAATTTTGGGACATCCAAAATGTGGCAAATCTGACATTTATTTTGGGACAAACAGAAATTTTGTTTTGACCAAAGGTCCCTATTTTGTCTTATTCAGAAAAGGTGATAAAAGTTTGAGGGTGAGGTAAGTTTGTGAGGCCCTGACTTCACCAACTTTGTCAAAGAACTTTGTACCCGAAGGACTACTATTTCACTTCATATAAAGGCAGACTAGCTATTTGAGTTTATAGCTAGTATTTAATGTTTTTCAATTTAATAATTGGATAACAGAGACTTGCCTTTTATTTGACCAAAGGTGATGAGCTTGTTTAGACAATCTCGAAACTTTGTCAAAACAATTCGTTCTTGTTCAGCATAGGTTTCAGTCATGCCTTGGCCATGTGGCAACTGGGAAGACGTGTTGCCTCCATGGCCCATTAGCCCATTCTGAGAAGCAGCAGACGTAAACATTGCATCTTGTTCATCACACATCAATGCTAGTGTTCCAGGAGACATTGGCCTTCCTTTTGACACATCTGCACCATCTGAACTGGACTCATCAGGGATAATTTTTTCAGTCTGGTTAGCACTAGAACAATCATCGGTCCCAGATCTTTCAACATCAGACTCCTTCTGGCTTCGTAACTGATCCTGAGTTGACGAAGTGACGGAGCTTTCTCTGCGATCTTCTGCCTGCTTTTCAGCCTTTTCCGTAGCATCACTTTCATCTGGAAGTATTAGGGTAAAATTAACAAAAGACCAATCGCCCCCGAAGAATGCAAAACATTATTGCTGAACTCACTCAAACAACACAACTGACTAAGCATATACTCAGCAGACAGAATGTTTCATTAACTCCATGGTCCAGCTAAATATACTTGATATGAGTCATTATCCGGACCAATGATTAGATTTTAGTTCAGAAACGAGAAAAATTGAGGCAACAGTGTTTTCCCACATATATACATAATCGTGGAGGGATGTTTACTAAATGTCTGTAATTTACAGAATTATATATATATATAGGGGATTGTTCCATAGTCAACGTTGTAAGGATAACATTATTCTTACAACAGATCTCAGTCGTCCATTTACGGATCGAATGGTATAGAGGAATTACAATCCGTAGTTTAATACGAAGCGTACGTGGTTTAGTTCTGCATAATTAAAAAATCACCGTTCGCATAATTAAAGTGCGGATGAAGATTTTTTTTTTTAACGCACAAGAAGCCTTCAACCCCTGCACTATATTCTTCAATCCTTCAAGCTTTCTTCAATTCTTTTTTGCATACATGTTAGGTCTTCTACGACATGTGCTATATTATAATAAAGAATATATATTTTTTACTTGAAAAAAACCTTTAATTCTATCAGGCGCCAACCTGCTAGAGAGGCACAAGTTTTAAAGATGCAATCCAAGAGATTGTTAATTAGGTTATTTTGAGGGTCTTTTTGAATATGTTTAATTCTTAAGGCGAGGTTCGATATACACAAAGCTAAACAGAAAAGAATTCGATAGAAGTCCAATTAAGTACTCAGAATCCGTAGCTTTTCTCATCTTTTCTGCTAAATATTTTAGCTTTCTATTTTATTATTGACAAACACAAGATGCATGCATGTACCGATCGATGTACGGGAACCATGAATTTATAGCACATATCGTAGAAAACCCAACATGTATGCAAAAAAGAATTGAAGAAAACTTGAAGGATTGAAGAATATAGTGCAGGGGGTTGAAGGCTTCTTCTGCGTGAAAAAAAGAGAATTTTTTTTTCTCCAAACTTTAATTGTGCGGATAGTGATTTTTTAAATAGTGTATTTTTGGTCATTTTTTCTATCTGCAGAACTAAATTGCGGACACCCCTATATTATACTGAGGATTGTAGTTTCTCTCAAGAGATCTATTGTAAGGATAATGTTATGCTTACAACATTGGCTATGAATTAGTCCCAAATATATATATACATATATATATATATATATATATATATATATATATAGTATTTAGCTATGAGCTTGAAACTCTTCTTCATTACTAAATCAAATTAACAAGCCTTAAGCACAAACATTGAAGATCAGCTTCATGTTATTATTTTCTCCAATTACCTCTATGTGTAGCTTCGTAGTCAAACAATCCAAGCAAACAAGTCTTTCCTTTAAAGCCTCAAGAGACATACCTTTTTGCCTTTCTCTTGTCCATATTCATGCTTTTGATGTACTTTTACTAGAAGTCTGCTAGTGGGGGTAAGAAAATATTTAGACTGGTTCGTTCTTTAGTTTATAAACATGTTATTCCTATACATTGAACAAGCGACCTTGTCTAGATAAGTGGATAGGTAATGGTTTGATGATCATGTTTAAAATTTACACTTCTACATTGTCCCCCCCCCCCCAAAATCAAGTTTCAAAATTCAGTGTTATCTCATCCAATTTATAAGTCCTTCTCTTTTCCGAATATACCAAAATAAGAGTCTCTACTAGAAATATAAGCTACTGAAATTTTATTTGAAAACGAATACATACACACACACATATATATATACCTATCAAACATAAAAAATTTCCACGTTTATCACTTCGATCCCACAATTTTCACAAAATGTAAATGAAATGGTTTATACGACTTGTACAAGTATATCTTTAGAAAATTTCAAGCAGGGACTATTTTTTTGGGAAGATGGAAAACCATTTATCACAGTTCCATAAGAAATTTGAGAATTCTTCTTTAAGTAGTAAAACAAGAAATATTAGGTTTAAGGACCTACCTTGGAAGCATATATTGACTTGCTTCTTAAGCAAGATAAGAATGAAAAACTTCAAGATAAATGTGTAGTTGATAACTTGCTTCATTATATGTGTAGTTGTTATTTTCTCTTCATATACATAGATAAATCATTTCACTTGTTTCTCATTATAATTAGGAATACAATGATAAATGGCCATTTAAATGGGTGTGCATTTATTACCAGCTAAAGGATAAGGTGAATCTTTCAGATAAAATTTTGACCACAGAATCATTATTGCATTGTGTTAACCAAATCCAAAAGATCATTCACTTTAGTCGGCCTTTTTTATATGCTCAAATCTTTATATTAGTTGTCATACTAATGGCTCCTATCCTAACTTCTTGGTGTTCACCCACTAGCAACAAAAATGTACAGGTCATTTTGGTGCAACTAGTTCGATATACATGAATTCATATAAATATACCTGCAAGCATCTTGGCAGCTTCCCCCGAATATACCACCAGAACAGAACAAAGTTCTTTCAAGTCCTGGGGTTGGATGATATCTGCTAAGAGAGACCTGAAACCATGACGAACAAGTTAATTTTGTTAACAAGTATTGAATACAAATTTTATTTATTCACAAAAAGAATCAAATAAACTTCCATAAGGGCTATTATTTCTACCTATATGTAAATTTTGATGGGCCCAATGCTGCAGTATTACCACGAGAACCGGGAATTGAAGACGAGGGTGCAGGAGCTTTAATATTGTTTGTCTGTTAAATGTGGAAAAGATATACATCAAATATTATCATGAGTTGTGAGGTAAAAAAATAAGATTAAATATGGATCTCGACACTTCATATACTATCATGAGTTATTCAGCTTTGATATGTTTTTCTGTAAACTACTTATCAAAAAAAGTATGTATCTTTTTCTGTTGACAAATGAGTTGTTCAAGGAGATAATGAAAATATAACAGCTACACTACCCTCATTTGGGTCTAATGCAGACTACCAAAGAATACTCAATCATTGTAGGTAAGCAACGATCAGCTATTTTAAAGGTTAAAAGAAAAGGTTAAGCTGATTATAAGTAAAACCAAATATAATGAATAATTATCAATTCACCAACCAAAGGTCCAAAGTATGTTGGTAGAGGTGCCAAGACTCAAAAAGTCACCTGTTGGAACTGTGCAAGCCTGTGAATGGATGGATCTTTAGCTGTCGAACCAAAGAAGAGCTCGTGACTTTTTCTCTTCTTGGACACAGGTGGAGATCCATAACCAGAAGATCCAATAGCTCCTGTGATAGCAGCATTTGCTGCCTGCTGTATATATGCCATGTTGTTGGCATGATCTCCATGGAAGAGAGCCTGCCTCTCTTCACTCCCTTCAAAATTTTTGCAGTCCATGCATTTACAATTTTCAGAGCAGAGAATGTTGGCTTGAAAGCACTCGCAGTACTTTTTCAGGCAACCTGATTTCTTGCAGTGACATCCTTTATTATGCTTTCCCAACACTAAAACTTCACCAGCCTCCTCCTGCATATAATTTAAACACTCAATACGTTTTTTCAGAAGAATCCCCCAAAACATAAAATAAATATCAATCTTAAAGCCTTATTAGCAATATAGAAGCTACACAATATCTCAAAAAGAGGATGAAGATAAAAAATTCACATTATTAGGAATGGAAAGAAAAGTAGTTCACGAGTGAACTCTAGAACCCACATACCCTACTATCTCGAGTTCCATGTGGACTGCTAGCTATTTTTGGCCGAAATGCATTTGGATTACGTTCCAAAGTAGCTTCAACAGCCTCTCGTCTGGCAGCCTCATTTTCAACGTTATTATGACAATTTACACAGTTGCACCCATCACAGTATATTCCAGATGCAAAGCACTCACAATATCTGACCAACATATTAACTGAATGAGTTTGAATTCTATCTCAGCTAATAACTTGCACAATGTTTTCAAGTATTTTCCAAACAATCAAAGCAACAAAGTTTTCAAAGGAAACCATAAAACTGATATGTGCAAGGAGATCATTATATCAAACTACGAAGACATCTGTGTAACTTTCAAGTGCTTAAGAGCGCAGCTATATCATTTCATGAGTGCCTAAGTGCAACCTTAAGCACCAAGGTCACTAAACAATAACCATGTACCACATAGTAGCCTTGAAACCATGCTGCCAAGGGGTGAGGGAGTATACACGTTAAATATAATGGGTGCAACATGAGCAAGCTTTATGCTATCCAAACCAAGCACATGGCGAGCAGTGAGCTTGGACTGAATGTTGTGTAACCAATTTTGGGATTTGGGTAGGTGACAAATGTCAAGTTACAACCCGACCTGAGACACAGATGCTTCAGTCCCCTGACTACTAGACTCAAAACAAGCCAAACAATAGGAAGCTTTGTTATACTTGTGTGCATGAAAAAAATGTCAGCTTACATAAAAGCTGTCAGGATTATTACTAATAATCTCTTGATGAATAAATAATAAATTGCTCATTCATCTTGTTCATAACCTCCCTAACAATCAATCCAAAGAGATAAAGATCAAACCAAATTGGAACAAAGCATTTCCTATTTTAAATTAATGCAAATATCTCACTGTAGGAAAATATATGAAGAAGTATACACTAACTTTTTATGTCATTCCTTACATAAATGTCAAAATTGCCAGCTTACATAATAGCTGTCAGGATTATAGATAATAACCTCTTAATGATTAAATAATAATTCCTCATTCATCCCTTTATTTAAGTTAAAGACAAAAAGATTAAGCAAAATGAGAACAAAACCTTTAGTATATTACATCGTTGCAAATATCTCAATATACGATTTTAATAATCTCATATGGCTGTAGTACTCCTCTAATTAATAGTTTACTCAGAATGACATAGTGCAAGGTCGACTTCTGCGCATTAAACCACGGAACTCAAACTATATTGATTGTTCGTGAAAAAGTAATTCTTTTGACATTGAGCACCTAGAACAGTATATAGGATATGCTTAAAAACATGTAGCTTCCTATTAAAAATGAGAAGAATATAGCAAAGTTGTAATGACTTTTTCGGTTCACAACTTATTTTTGCCAGAGTAGTATTGACCTTCCACTTTAAGTAATTAAACAACAAAATGGCTCCACAGCCAACAATTCAATAGGAAAACAACTACTTGAGACCAAAAAGGAAAAAGAAAAGAAAAAAATCCAACCTGCCATCTTCCCACCAATTTCAGTGTAAAGAGGACTTAACTATGTGTTTGAAACCTACTTACAAGGTGACTGTCCTACAACATCTCATGCTTAACAATTCAGTATTTCATCAAGTAATGGCTCATTCCAACGTAAAGGTTTCTATATGCTACCTCCGCCCCTCAGAGTGTTTCACTTTTGCCTTTAATTTCCTTATAATAATGCCCGTTATTTAAAAAGTTAAAGTCTTTAAATTTGTTCGTTTATTAAATTACTCCTTTCATACCTCCTACTATAAAACAAATCACATCAACACGAAATAGCACGTGGAAATTATTAGAAATATATTTATTATGTTTTCAACTGTCAAAGCAATATGTTTTTCTTAAAACCTGTGTAATTAGCAAAAATACGTATTAACTCCTTGATGCACGGTTTCTACATACCAAAAGAGCAGGTGAGGAGGGAAAATGGGGAAAGTACTTACAACTTCAAGCAACGTGAGTGTTTGCAGTTGCACTGCTTTTGCTTTTTTGGAGTACCATCTTTTACTTCAACATTTTGTCTTGACCGTGCTCTTGGGGATTCTGGTTTTCTGAATGAAGAAAGTGTAGTGTTTCAGTATAAATAATCTAACAATATAGTCTGAGCTTCTATACAAAGATTTTTATGATAATACATAAAGTGACTCTAGATGTTAATGTATACACATTGTTACTCAACATTACACACGAGCAAAAGCACATAAGAAAGGATTCATATATATCAAGATTGACCCCACTTGTATATGACATGCAAAGATTTTATTATGCGACTCTAAGAAGGATATAATAATATTGATATCATATCACATTTGCAACACAAACAAATAAGTAAATAAAATTTGTGTTCTCTTGCATGTGTGACGGTGTGAGAAGAAAGTATAGTGAGAATTTGCCAGAGGCTGCGGGTGTGGAAGCTCAAATGCATTCAAGCTGATAACATCTAACTGATCAAGAAATGACATTGAAAGCAAAATGAGGTAATGATTTCAGCAGTATGATGCTCACAATACACAAGACGGTAAAAGTTAGTAATCAAAGAAGCCAAAGATACAGAGTTACCATATGGCAAAATCACTAAAAATTCACATATGAACTCCTTCAAATCACAAAATACCTCATCAGCAACATAACTGAAATTCAAAACCTGACATAGTACTACTTTTTCTGTTTTGCCCAAACCACAACTTCAAGAGTTCAAGTAAAATAACAAATCAGCTAATGAACCCCCAAATTCATAAATGGCTTATAATATGATCACATCAACTCAAACATATTTTCTTACAGAGGGACTTAAACCCTTAAAATCAATGCCCACGAAATGTAAAAGATGCCAATTTCAAATTGATCATTTAACAAGACCCCACATTTTCCCAAAAACTACAAATTTGACACTCACACAGGGCGTATAGAAGGATGGGGTACTTGCATCTGCATCAACAGTGAATGTGATTGTGGTTGCCCTGGCGGTGGTTTCGGCTGCATCAGAACTGGCGGCTGAACTAGTGGCTTCAGCTGAGGAGCTGGTGGCTGAGGATGCTCCGGCAACACCACAGTCACCGATGCACCACCGAAATCCAGCTGCCTCTTCGATGACGGCTCCGATTGAGCCTTTTTTGGACCACCCTCACTTTGCTCCATATACTTCCAATTCTATTCGAACTCCAAAAAAAAAATCGAAATATTCACTCGAATTCACTTATATGCCTTTCTCTCCAAATTGTCTCAAATCCCCACCAAATTAAACACCTGTAAATCAAAAATCGACCAGGAATATAATAAAAAGACGGAATCTTTCTCATTCAACAGCTTAGATTCACGCCCAAACTCAATGAATGTTGGTCTGAAATTGACCTGAATCAACAAAACCTTGATCGATTATCTAACTATACGCCTACATATATATTAGTATGTAATACATACGGGAGAGAGAGGAGAGAATTTTTTTTTAAGATGCAGAGAGTGTGGGGGAGAAATCGAAAGAAAGAGGAGGAAAATAGGCTTTGCTTTGTTGTTGTGATGTTCCTCCCTCTCTAGCTTTTGAAATTCAATTTTCACAAATATTGGACGGTAAGATTCGATGGTGTAATCTCATCGTACGGGTTGCATCGTCAGAATTAATCGGACGGTGACTATTCGTAAAAGTATTTCTAGTTAGTGTAATACCGTAGATTAAATAAGACTAGCTGGTGAAAGATCTGGTGTAGGTAGACCACGAAAAGGAAATATACAACCAACAAGATAGACAAAGTATTTATTCTTTTCAAAAAGTCATATTAATTATTTTAATATTTAATTTAAAAAAGAAATATATTAAATATTTAAGACGTACAATTTTGTAAAATTCTAAAATTTAAAATTAATAATACAATCATTAATATCATAAACAACTTAAAAAAATATTACTAAACAAATTATTATTTCAAAAACCAATTAAATTTTAAAATAAAAAATAATTTAAATATTAACTAAATGTGAAATTATAAACAATATAATACATATTATAATATGTTAATGAATTTATCATCACATATGTCACTACTCTTTTAGAACTTAAGAACTGATCTTATTGTTGGTAACTAGGTTGCAAAGGGAATTAATAATGATGACAACCAGAAATAGGGATCAAGGATTCCTTTCATTTGAATGGCAGCTAGAATATATAGTGCCCGCTTAAACCAACAATGAACAGAAACAAAACAGCATTCCAAATTTAAAACTAGCTAGGTCAAGGTTATTTATTTTTGTATATGGAATCTTAATTACCATCAACATATATATATATATGTATATATATCCGTTGACGGACCGGCTATACTGTCATTATAGGTGTAGTCGGTTCATGTTGTGTCGACAGTTCTCACAAAATTATCGTTATAGTTGATTCGTTAACGAACCAATCTGTTCACCGCCACACACACACACACATATATATATATATATGGATCAGGTTCGAACTACCGGTCCTGACCAAAATTCAGACTCTATTTTTTTTTTTTTTTTTAAAACAACTAAAATTTTTTTAATATTTTATGGAACTGAAATTTTTACATAATACAGTATTTTGGATGTGATTTGAATACATATAACAAAACATGACTATAGAAACATGTTTTGTTATATATATCCAAATCACACCCAAAATAATGTATTATATAAAAATTCTAATTCTATAAAATATTAAAAAAAAATTAGTTGTTAAAAAAAAACGGTCCAGATTTTAAATCTGTCCGCGCTTCCGGACAGGATCTGGCCTCTATATATATATCAGCTCTGTGAATCGAATATAACAACGATTTTTTGTATAGGTATAGCATAAAAAATTGACTTTCTTTGCTGTAGTTATATAGTGTTCGCTGTTTTCGTCGGAGAAAGCTGACTATATATATATATATATGCTCTTATATATGCACCTTCTAACAAAAGTACATGCATCCATTCATCCTTCATTCAGAGGTGGTAGATCGATCCCTAGCTAACTGGAGACCTGCTCCTCTCTCTCACATCTTGAGCCCGGTGGCCACGATGCATGTGGAGGTAATCGTGCTGATCTCTGCGGATGATCTGATGATCAGAAAACCTGCCTTCACGCCTGCATGCGATGCGCAGGACCCCCAAGCCCAAGCTCTCTAGCTAGCTAGGACCATTTCTGGCCCAACTACGAGGTGCATATATGGGGACCTGTAGCCGTTTATTTGAATTTCACTATGTCAAACATTTTTGCTTATTACTGCTATGTTTATTTTAAATTTATAGATGTATGATTGATGGCATTTTGAATTTTAAAATTTATGGTGCAGTTGAGTTCTGAATGGTGAAGGATGTTCAATGAAATTGTATTGATCACTTATATTTATTGTTCAAGTAAGATAATAGGAAATTAACTAAAACTTTACATCTGCCTTTTCAAATTTCTAGAAAACAGAAATTAACTCTAAGCTTCACTCAATGAAGGCAACATGCAGTTCTATAACTAATTAAGTTTTAAAATTAACCATCCTACTCAAGCTTGGCGTGATCAAATCCAATTTAAGATAAATGACTTGATCGCATATTTTAGCTCGAACTTCAACTTGTTTAATTAATTAATATTGTAAAATAAGATAAAAATCAAGCAATTTGAGCTCGGGTCGAGATTGGTTTGATTAAGGTTTGTTTGAAATAGGTTTGGCCATGCTATAACTTTGATTTATCCTTAGTTTCCTAAAACGAGCTGAACCTGAGCTACCTGAAGCTCGGCTCAGCTGATTTACACCCTAATCAAACTTAGTGAAATCTAAGATCACTTCCTTCAATATGTTGTATAATGCTACAATATCTCAGTTAAGCTACAGGTCTTGAATCCTAATTACATGATTTTTTCTGGAACCAGATAAAGAATGATGAGTATTGAGTAATGTACTGGAACTTGAGCATGATCTTATGAAAATTGCATTTCTATGTGATGTTAGTGACTGGAAATTAATGTGTTGGCAGTGTGAGTCTAATCCTCTCCAAGATATCTGATTTGGAGGAAGGTTGGTAGAATTGCAGCATGTGGGCTCATTTACGCGGTTCTTCCTCCATGTACAAGCGCATGCCATCGATGGATTGTACGAATTCAGCTGACATAGAGGAAAATTCAGGTAAAACTAGCCAGTGTTTGAGTAAGCAAAGTTGACCAGCTTATTGTCCTATGCACCAAACTTTTCAAAGGCTCATTCTATAACTAGCGACTTAGTAAATCACCATTTTTATTGATAAGGTTTTAGCCATGACTTAATTATTTCTTTTAGCTATTGTTTATGAGCATTGAATATTGGGATTTTTTTTAAGAAAATGAAAGAAGCAGTTGACTGAGGTTGAATTTTGAACTCATGAATTTCAAAATTGTAGAATTAAAAAGTGTACAAATACACTATGTTGATTTTGGTTCAGTCCATCTACATTCAATGGATAAATATGTTTATGAATTATGTCACTAAATTCTTGTATGTCTTTTTAGCTCCTGCACAGAATGGTATGGGACAAGAGACTACAAATCCCTCTTCGAAGCGTTCTGTTCCCCATGTACTTGTTGCCACAATAGCTTCATTTTTATTCGGCTACCATCTTGGGTTTGTATTCAATCTTGAAATTCTGTTCTTTGTAGTATATTGCTTTTGTAATATTGTGTGATATAGTCATTGTGATTTATGATGTATCTTAAGTAGTAAGAGGTTGAAATTTGTGATATATGTGAGAATGTTCTTTGGTCTACACAGAGTAGTAAATGAACCACTTTAAAGCATTTCTAATGATCTTGGTTTCATGGGGATACCTTGGCAGAAGGTATGATATGAAAACATTTCCCTATTTTTTTTCTTTTTTCACTTGAAGTAACATATTGCGGGCTTCCTACAATTAAGTCTAATAGATTTGTGTATGTCAAATGAAGGCCTAGTGGTCAGTACGTGTCTAACTGGTGCCTTTGTTGGATCTCTACTAAGTGGTTGGATTGCTGACGGGGTTGGACGCCGTAGGGCTTTTCAGTTGTATGCTTTGCCTATGATAATCGGTGCTTCTATCAGGTAATGCATTTGCACTGTAAAGCCAATTGCAGTCAGCTTACTTTCATGTTTAGTACTCACTTTATTATTTTTAGGCAATAGTTAACTGAAGTCAGACTTCACCGTCTTGCTCCTAGCTGTATAAACTATCTTAGTAATTTACAAGTTGCAATTTAGTGACTAGTAGCTTTCAGCTGCTCACTTTAGGCTATTAAGGAGATTGACTGGAGATGAAGGGAAATTGAAGAATAATGGCAAGTGATAACTAAATCATTAAGTATCTTCTACTTTAGATCTGGAAACATGGCTTCAGTGAAACAAATTATCAAGTTACAGTGTCCATTAATTTTAACCCAGCAAGACTTCTAGTGGCTCCTTTGTAAAGATGACAAACAATTATGATTTCTCTTTACCTCAAGATTGTTTGGCCTTAGACTCTGTATTTTTATATGCAAAAGGTAGCAATCCCCCCCCCCACCCCTCCTCCAAAAAACCTTCTCTACATATTTAATATTTCCCATTTGTCAAAGTATATGGGACTATATGCTAGTAATTTTTTTTGGATAAAAGAAGAAGATTTTATTAGAGATTTAGAAAGAGAAATTACCATGAAGACAAAGGAAGAAGTCATTCAAAAAGAAAAACAAATGAAAACAAGTGGAAAAAACATCCAGGGATCTTATATAACAAAAGATAGGGATCTTAAACAACTAAAGATAATATCAAGGAATGCTCAGTAGACATTCCTAAATAGGAATTTCCTCACTCTCAGAAAGAGGATGCAGTAGGAAATATTCTTTGCCTCGCTTATTCTCTAAGATACTATGTCGTGCTTGTGTATTAATACATTGGTAAATGTAGTACTGTTCTGTAAATAATGACTGCATATGGTTAATTAATTATCAAATAAGAGGAGAGTGTGTAAGTTCAAATATAGTGTTTTGAAGAAAAGCCAATTAAAATATAATAGCTGCTAATTCCCGGAAAAAAACAAGAAGGGTTATAGCATTATAAACAAGAGAGAAAATATATCCTCCTATGGTTTAACATGGACTTCTTAACTGGGAGCTTCAGAAAAATGCAGATGTCGAAATACATTACTTAAATTGAATGATTACTAATGGTGGATTGAGTGCCAAGCCTTGCGATTTTTGGAAGATAAATTAAAAAGTGTGGCATGGTCCGCATGGACATTGCACTTTAAACAACTTAAACTCAATTAAATATATAACTGGTCAAAGGAGGAGGCAAGAGAAAACGAATTAGGATCTCTCCATTTCAAATGAATTGGGGATTCTCCATTTCATGGTCCAAATTTAAAATGCGTTAGAATGTGACATCATGATGACATGAGAGATGATGATGGGGAATATACAAAGAATGGAGACTCTCCATTTCATTTGAAATGGAGTCTTGCTATGCCGGGATATTCCAAAAATCCAAAAAGAACTCCCCTAACCAGAAAATGCATGCGTGCTTTGTTTTTGCATGTTTTTACTTTTGTGAGATATTGATGAATGTTTATTCAGCGCATAAAACAACAATTTGACGGGTATGCTTCTCGGAAGGTTTTTAGTTGGGACTGGATTGGGTGTTGGTCCCGCTGTTGCGTCTCTCTATATCACAGAGGTCGAACTACTAGTTCTTTTGCAAAATCTTGCACGTGCTATATGTACATATATGTCTTATGTATGGTCTGCCTCATTATCTAGTTTTTCCCTTTACTTGTTAGCAGGTTTCTCCTTCTTTTGTTAGGGGTACTTATGGAAGCTTTATTCAAATTGCAACATGTTTTGGACTTATGGGTGCTTTGGTGATTGGAATCCCTGTAAAGGATATAACTGGCTGGTAAGGACATTGATGGATGCTACCTTCTCTCTGCCGCTGCAATTTTAGTTTGTTTTATTAAGCGAGAGAGTCTTTCTCCATTGAGAATAAAGAAAGTTTTTAGGAAAGAAAAGAAAGGAACTCGCCCTTATCCACCAAGGGATAAGAGCTGATTACTGGCGATGACTTGGTGAAGGGAATCTGCGAGAGAAGTTAAATTTAAATTTTTTGCCCAAGTTATGTGCTCAGGTAGCGTACATGTTTTTGGGTATGTACAATTCCAGCAGCAATACTTGCTCTTGCCATGGAGTTCTCTGCAGAGAGCCCACATTGGCTGTACAAGGTTTGTTGCGTCTCAGAGTGTTATATATCTTGAAATGATTATTTCTTTTGTTGTCTCAATTATCCCTTGTGTCTTTAGAATGTACACTATCTCAGAGGAGATCATTCTTTTTCTTGAGAATGATAATCTATTTGACACTTCGTAAAAGAAGCCAATGCATTTATCGTCGGACTTCATATTATTGTTGTCTCGTGATTCTCAATTTGCATGTGAATGGTTTATGTAATTTCACGGTTGAGTTCTCCTAACTTTTGCTAAGTTTTGAGTTGCCTTTCAAACCAATATATGATTTATTTCTTTTTAGTCAACTCCTATAGATTCTAAATCTCACTAGATTATTTCATCTCTTTTGGTCACTCTTACATGATATATGTACTGTGACAGAGAGGTCTGCTTATATTTTCTCATGTTGTGGTGGTAGCAAGGAACAAGTGCTGAAGCGGAGGCTGAATTTGAGAAGTTTTTAGGAGGGTCGTATGTCAAATCTGCAATGGCCAAATTGTTGAAGTCAGATAGAGGGGATGAGACAGATACAATCACTTTCTCAGAATTGATTTATGGACGTCATTCCAGAGGTAGATGTGTACATTAAATATTTAATTCTTCTAAGGTAACACCATGCTACCACAGCTGCAGTGGTAAATGCTCCTGAAAAATCTTCTTGATCTTTTTCTCTCCCCAAAATGGTTTGTTATTCACTTTTTTCTTTTGCAGTTGTTTTTATTGGATCAACCTTGTTTACAACAGCTATCTAGAATAAATGCTGTTTTTTATTTCTCTTCAACTGTATTTAGAAGTGCAGGAGTATCATCGAACCTTTCCAACACCTTTATAGGAATTTCAAATTTAGTAGGTACAAACTTCATTGCTGAATTGCTCACTAACATTCTCATTTCTAAGTTTCTGGCTAATTGGTTGTGGCGGAACCAGAACATATTTAGAGGGGGGTCAAAATACATCAGTAAAAAAAATTATTTATAGACGCTTGGAGTGCTTCTTTCAAATTCATTTTGCCTAATTATAGTATTTCACAACATTATATTCCAACTTTTATCAACATTTAAGTTGTGAGTTTAATGGCTTTAAATCCATATATATATATATATATATATATATATATATATATATATATATACGGTTCGGATCTTAAGCTCACCCCTTATCTAGCTCACCTTGCTCACCCTCCTTTAGCGACGGATCAGGCGACGATTCGATCTGTCGCTATATATAGAACCGTCGTCTTAGCTTTTAGCGACGGACAACATATAGCGACGGACAACACATAACGACAGACCGAACAAATAGCGACGGATCGAATCGTCGCCCGGTCCGTCGCTAAAGGGGGTGAGCAAGGTGAGCTAGATAAAGGGTGAGTTTAAGATCCAAACCGTATATAATAGATCTTAAGTATAATTCCTACTTGCATAACGGGTTAAGAAGATTAAAGACCATAACTACCATTATGTGTGTATGTACAGAGGAAATTGATAAATCATTGAACTTACACTGTAAGATAAAAAGATAATATTTTTTAGCTTCTGTCTTCATAATATTATAAGGAGACAAATTGATCCAGAAAACTCTCTATATACTGTTTGGACGCACAAAATTATCATTTCAGGTGCCTAAGAAAAATTACTATCTTCCGGACTGAGTAGGAACTACTAATTATTTGACTTGTAAGAGAAGAACTTTTTTATGGTCACAATCCACCTTTGGGAAAACAAGCAGGCAAAACATGTTCATTTGCATCATTAAGATTTTTTATTCCCTTGTGAAGAGCTCATAATCATCGCCCCACAAACATACCTCATAGTTTTTCTTTGTGTATTTGATCTACTCAGGTGGTATCAACAGGCATTCAAGTTACTGCAGCGGGCCTGTTTGCATCAACTTCGGGAGCACAATACTTATCTGTCGTTGGCATGTTAACGTGAGTACTCTTTTTGTTTGAAGTGGTTAATGATAAATTTATAAGATGCACATGTAGATTCACTAACTAATTTGCTCATTATGCGAGTCTCGAAGGTTCAAAGTTTGATCAATGTTGTAAATTAAAGGCAGTGTGAACCTTGACCTTTTTTCTTCTTTCGCTATAAACTTAGAATTGATTAATACTTACCTTGACCTTTCAAATAAATAGACTCTCCATTTTATTGTCTAGATTTAAAATGTGTTGGAATGTGACATCATGTTGATAGGAGAGAGAGATTATTTTAAATCTGAACTATGAAATGGAGTCTTCATTTATTTGAAATGGAAAGGATCCTAGTCCCCTCAATCCACACAAAAAAAAACAAATTAAGGACATTTTTTTATTATTGTTATTATTGAAAATGAAGGAAGAACTAGAGAATCTGCATGATGCAAGTATTAATTAGTAATTGTGTTGTGGTATATTTCAACAGTCAAAACCCTAATTCTAAAAGTAAGAGTTTCAGAATTGCATGTGAAGACCGGAAATATGAAAGTGTATTTAAATAGTTATGGTATTATACATTTTTGTGCAGGTTTGGCTTCTCCTTTGCTGCAGGAGCTGGTCCTGTTCCTGGTCTCCTCTTACCAGAAATTTTTCCAAACAGAATTAGGGCTAAAGCTATGGCATTTTGTATGTCAGTGCATTGGGTAATACACTAATTTCTTTTACTCATTTAGATATTCCCGGAATAGAAACATCTCTCTCTGACCTAAGCGGTGGCATCAGTTTTGTACTTCCAAGTTCTGTCCGATGTTAGGAAGCTAAGCAATGAGTAAGGGTTTGGTCCTTGATAAGATCAGAAAATATTAGAGGATAAATTCTTCTTTGTCCTATTGTGCTGGAAACGGATCTAGGTGGACGGAAATGTGTGAACTTACAGCAGGTGCGCAGTTGCACAGTTGCCTAGGCCAATGTAACGTATGAGTTAATATCAACATGTTGTATGCAAAAATACTTTACGTCAAGCTGTAATCCTGATATGCATGATGCAATAAAATTCATTGCTTCGGTCACTGTAAATATATTGTTACTCTGGATGAATACTTCTGAGTTATATTCAAAACAAAAGCAGCATTAATCAAATCATTTTGGAAAGGCAAATAGCCAAATCCGGAACATATGCATTGTAGTTATGTTTCTGCAGGAAAAGTAGATCAGTTATCAAGTCTGTTTATCACGGATGTTTGAAGAGAATGTGCAGATAGCAGCAAGTCACCCTGGGAGCGGTAAAGGAAAGATTTTGATCCGGCAGGGATGAACAAGCTTAAGTGATCTGGTCTAGGTAGGTACAGGGAACAATTTTGAGTTGACCAAAGTGCAGCATAAACATCCGGTGCTGAATATTTCCAGGCAAATGTAGAGCAGACAAGCCCAATGTGATGGGTTGTTGACGAATAAAAGCACTAGTTGCCTGTATTTTAGAAGCAGCAGATAACATGTTCTTGACTCTCGAGTTCACTAATCACTACTAGAGAAGTATAAATACTCCTCTCCCACATGGATTTCTGCTTCTTTAACAAGGCGCGTCCAGGAAGATCGATCGGTTTTTAAAAGTTTCATGCATCCTTATTTTAGAAACAGACGTAGAAGAGAACTATGCCTTGCATATTAAAAATAAGATGAAATATGCATCAACTCATCAAATTAGGGTTGGTAAAATATCAAGCACAAGAAGTCTGGACGGAGTACAAGGTGGCTTTTCATGGCTTCAAATTTCAATCAATAAATATAAGCATACTGCAAATTGTCTGGGAGAAATGCTAACAATGAGAATGAGAAGGGTAGTAGAAACTATTTCGGCCCAAGACAAATTCCTGTCGACGTAACAACTTACATTCCCTAAAGCTGGAAGACAAGAAGGCAGTGATTGGGAAGAGTTAGGTCGGAAGTGCTCGAGGCAAACCTTTTTCCCGTCGCTATATTTGAAGCGAAGTTGGAATAAACGTGGCATTTACATTGGCAAACTAAAGCAGCAGTAATGAAATAGCAATGAAAGTCTTCTGCAGATCAGATAAAAGCTGGATGTCGTAATTCAATCAAAACCAAAAATGTAAACCACATGTGGCTTATACTCATTTTAGAACAGGTAAAACTATCAAAGTCTCGTCGTATACACTTGTAATCAATATGCAATCTTGATAAGAATTCTCCAGCTTGTACAAACCTTGTGGTTCTCACAGAAAAAATGGTATGTAGCACAAAAAAATCACATCTATACAAACTGACTAGGGAAGTCAAGATATGAGAAGTTAACTTCCGCTACCAACTGTCAAAGTGTTTCAAACATTCTGGAGCATGTGGCTTAACAGGATACCTTCATGGTTTCTGATCAAGGGAATTGAATTGAGAAACCCTTATTAGTTGTTGTAACATTCGTAGGGCCAAAATCATCAAAATCAGAATCTGATCCCATGTCCCTGTAATCACACCAATCACCAGGGGAATTCTCATCTTGAGCACTGTTAGTCGAAGGAACTCTAAGCTCAGATATGGGAAGAGGTAGAGGCTCTTCATTCAAATACCTATCAAGGAGCAGTTCCATTGCGGTAGCTCTATTCGCTGGGACATAGCAAAGTAGTTTTTTTATTATAAGGATTTCATCAGGGGACCTGTTGGGCAGACATGCTTCTAGACCAACTGGATGTTCTACTTTACCAAATGAAATTGTTTGAAAGTCGGGTAGCTTCAAACATTCAGGCCAAACTTCCTCAGATAAATTTCCCAAAACACTAAAGATTCTGCTTAGTTGATCAATTTCTGAAGTTCCAGGAAAAAGTGGCTCTAAACTAAAAAGCTCTGCGAAAATACAGCCGAGAGACCACAAGTCAATCTCAGGCCCATAATTTGTGGATCCATAAAGAAGTTCAGGTGCTCTGAACCAACGAGTTCCAACACAGGATGTGAGCGGAACATTTCCACCCTCTTCACCCTGGTAAGAATAAGAACTCTTGAGAAAATCTTCTTCTATGTCACTTGCTGTGCAAGTAGCAAGACAAGAAGTATCTCCATCTTGAACATTACTTTCTTTGTCCAATTCATCGAAAGAGTCTTTACCCCTGAGCTCATCTAACTGACCACCATATTCTTCTCTACTCACAGTTCCTCGCTTTTGATTTTCTGGATCTTCTCGAGAAGCTTTTTCTGATTCAGGAATAACTTCTGTTGGTTGAAATACAGCTTCATTGGGAGAATTCAGATCATGTGGCTGTGGGTTGTCATTAGCTGCTACAAACCCAGGCTCCAAAAGTATCCTCGCCTGTAAAGAAATGGACAAGGTATACACAAGAAAAGCCTTGGGAATGAGAACAATATTAATAGGATAGAGCTGAGGACCAAATTTGAATGCTTTCCTGAAAGCAAACAAAATTTAAAACAGTATTATAAAAACAAGTGCCTAATAAAATTTGCTTGAATACCTTAAACAGAACATACAACATGAAAAGAAAAGAGAAAAAAAGAGAAAGTCCCACACACAAAAAGGATAATTTCAAATTAAATAATGCCACCAAACCAACATGTTGCATCGCCTGGTATTTGTTTCTCCTCCTCTTTTTTGTTTTCATTTTCGTTTTATAGATAAAACTTAATTCTGCTTTCATATATTTCAGCTTTTACGTGTTCTCACTAGTGAAACCAGAAATCAAGTTTGGTAACGATACCATAAATAAGTGAAATCAAAGTTTGGTAAAGAAAATTTGTCATTAACAGGATTTGATGATGGCTAGACCTCATTGAAGTTTTAATAGTATCACATTTCCTCTAAATTTGAACAAGCAAGTTTTTGGTGTTTTCACTTTTATTGCTCCTAAAGTGGATTTTGCTCCCAGTTTTCCTAAAAACAAAAACAGTTAGCAAACAGCATTTTTTGCAATCAATTCAAAAAAGTTAAACATCAAAACAAAAATTTGGAAGCAGAACAAACAAAAAGTTACCAAAAAGATTTGCTTTAACTAATCCAAAAGATAAAACTTGATCAGGAAAAAAGAATGAACGAGAAAACAGAAAAGTATATCACTTATCCGCTATATCAACCAAGAAAAGCCAAACTTACCCAGATTGCTTCTAGGCTTATAGCATTCAGTATGTGATTAACGGGAAATCAGCACATATAGGTTGGACTTCAAATTCAAGTACGAAAAGGAAAACTGCAAATAGCAATGAGCTAATGCCTGGGTCACAACACTGACATCATCCAATACTATTAGCAAGCATACATGCATATATACCTTCTCTTCTGAGTTGCATCACTTACATTGAAGGGTCATGAGTGTTCCAGAAAGTAGTCAAGGCCGGAAGCGAGAGAACAAACTCGACCCAAATTGAAACTATAATATTGTTAATGTTAGAATGTTCCACAACCGCTAAATCTTAAGTGACCAAATATTCACCACTTTGTCATTATAATATGTTAGGAACCCCAACCAAAACCCAAAAAAGACCCAACACTGATGGAACGCTTTATATATATTTTTTAAATCTTAAACCTAACGGCTGACATTCCTCAAATGGACCCAGCTGCATCCTGCATCCCACACACCAGCCTAACCCATCCATAATTATAACAATTTTACCACGCTTCCAAGCCGCTATCAATGTTGGTTCATTTTCCTAGTCAAGATGTCTTCAGTCTAGCCTATCTTAGCATAGGTAGCCCTTTATGCAGGTCAAGTGGTTGATCTTAACTTGAATAATTTAAGGAGAAGAATTGATTGTAGGGTAGCATGCAATGAAATAGAGCTTGTGTAGTCAGTTTCCTGACTCAGCATTTAGTTAGTTAGGTTCATAAGATCTTTTACAAATTGTAGCAGATTTAAGCTTAGTACAAATATAAATAATCACAAACGGAAGGCACGCACTGATATAACATAAATACTACTACTTTCTTTGTTTTCCGAATCTCTGTCTGCATTCTCTCCAATTTAATTTTATATAAAAGGAGTAATACCAAATAAAAGTACAGTATATACATAAAATTACATTCTTTAGTCTATATTTGTCCTTGCATATAAAGAAACAGTATATCGGCATATTACATTATTTTTCTCTATATATTTTGTTACTTACAAATAAGCACATTTGTGAAAATAATCATAACTTCACATACTAAACATAATTCCACATGTATGCAAAACAAAAAGATCAAACGTATAATTCAGATAGTAACAATAAACCTGGCCAAAATCAGCTAATTTGAGGACACCATCAGAAGAAATCAACAAATTTGAAGGTTTCAAATCCCGATGCACAATCGAACTCCGGTGACACGCGTCAACCCCGCACAATATCTGAATCATCCACCTTTTGATCTCGCCGACGCTGATTATCCCACCTTCCCCCTCCCTCTTCGCCGAACGAATCACCGACGCCAAATCGGTCTGCAAAAACTCGAGCACGAGGACAGCATCCTCGTCTTCGCTCCAGAAGTACTCGTGCAAAACAACGACGTTAGGGCAGTGCTGGAGGGTCTGTAGGGCTTCGATTTCTCTGAAGCCGGATTGGTAGTCGTGGACCTCCTTGAGGGCGACGACGAGAGAGTCGGAACGACGGCGGGCTCTGTAGACGTCGGAGTAGGCACCGGAGCCGACCCGCTCTTGGATCTCGTATTTCTCGGTGATTTCTCGGCGGGTATGGATGCTCCAGCTCTTACTTGGTGGTGGGTCCATGGTTTTTGGGTGGGTTCGGGTTTTGATGGATATTCTCGAGGTTTGGGAATGTCTGAATTGCTCCTAGTCCTTGTTCTTTCAAAAAAGGTTGCTCCTTGTTTTTACAACTGAGGAAGACGATGGAACGGTCACGTGACTCACGTGAGCTAAATTAAAATTTTAGTATGAAGGATGTAATTGACTTTTTGCTCAAAGTTCAATATAATTATTAATCAAAAATAATATTATATTCTCTGTTCCAAATTATAAAATTTGTTAACTTCTAAAAGTTACACAAAATTCACATAATTCACTAAAAATCATTATATATATATATATATATATATATATATATATATATATCAGTATATTAACTAAAATTAAAGAAATTTATATACAATTTTGAGTTTAAAAATATTTTAAATTAATTTCAAAGAGTTAATAATAATTATATTATAAGTAATATATACTACTAATATTTAGGATCTGCACAAAAGATTGTTTGAAGTGACTTAACACTTTAATTTTAATTTTTTGACACACAAGTAATTCTACGCCGACCGGCGTTTTCCGACCGGGGTAGTGACCGGCAGGAATTTTTTTTTTTTTTTTTTTTTGCTTTTGACTACAAAATAATTAATGTGATTTATTAGAACTGAAATTTTTATAAAATGCAGTGATTTAGGCGTCCGTTTGGATAACCCTGTTTGTTACGTGTATCCAAACGGACGCCTAAATCACTGCATTTTATAAAAATTTCAGTTCTAATAAATCACATTAATTATTTTGTAGTCAAAAGCAAAAAAAAAATAAAAAAATTCCGACGGTCACTACCCCGGTCGGAAAACGCCGGTTGACGTAGAATTTTCTTATTTCTTTTATGTTAGAATACCTTTTGAATTTTCACGCATTCATCAAATACTATAATCCTTATACTAATTCTTTTATATTCTTTGCAACTCACAAACATAGACATAATCCTTTTGCAGACACCCCCCCTCCCCCCCCCCCCCTCCTCCCCCTGCAACTTATTCATTCTTTTCTTTCAAAACTCACAAATATAGGCAAAGAGAAAAATCGTGAGATACCCCCAATCGGCTATCTTAGTTACATTACATATAAAGAAACAAAAAATTTAAGTTAAATTTCATGCAAATATAATTTTAAGTTAAATTTAAAGAAAAAAAAATTCTTAAATAATGTCCCATTTTTTGATGTAAAGTCTGGGGCTTTCTGTATCTGGCAGTGCCTGCCTTTCAGAGAGAGAAAGAGCCGTGCATTTGTTACTTGAGCAGAAAGTTGGGTGATAGGAATTAATTATGGGACATAAACCCCTCCCGTAGACTGGAAAACAGAACAAACATGCAGACTCTTGACCCTATGGCAGACCCAACTGTTTGGCCGACGGTTGGTATCATTTAACGTTGGTCTTGAATCTTAAAGCCGAATGAATCTTGTGAAGAAACAAGGAAACTAAACAACAAGACATGATATATAAAACGCCCCTAGTCCCTAGTCCCTGTTCCCTAGTCCCTAGTCCCTAGTCCCTAGTCCCTAGTCCCTAGTCCCTAGTCCCTAGTCCCTAGTCCCTAGTCCCTAGTCCCTAGTCTTGCAATACCAACAAATCAGAACATGATTTACCCAAGAGAATGAATGATTCCCTCCTGCTTTTCTTTTCGTCAGCTGAAACAACAAATACAATTTCCACACAAAATAAAAATTTTCAGTGCAGGTACAAGATGCATGCATACAATGCCGATACACACAGTACAAAAGTAAGTTGGTTTTGTTGAACACCCAAGGCATTTGAAGAACGTCAATCCAAGTCAAAAGCAGTTGATCTGGTTCATCATGGCACCACCATTTCCTAAGCAACACAACCTCCACACACAATTCCCCTGCTGTTGAAAAAATACAATGTGCACGCACATTTAGTGGAGAACTACAGGTTTATAAGAAAATATCAAAGGATGGTATGACACGAAACATTACATGGAGATTAAGAAATTCAACACAGTACACATTTTTTGTTGATAGAAATTGAACCCAAACCTCCAACAACATAAGCCTTCTGTGCTAATTTGGTCAATTTTTCCTAGTACAGGCCCCACTGTATGAGTTGCTCCGATCTAAGTAAGTAGTCAACAGGATTTGAAATAGGCTTCAAAATACAAAAATACCATATTCTTCCACAAATACCATATTCCTCAAATACCATATTCTTCCTCAAATACTCTAGACCCTTCTTTATTTGTTTCTTAAAGAGCTACAAACATACTTAAATTATATAGCAGCCTAGTAACAAAGAACTTGAAGAATCACAAAACAATTTTTTGTTCTAATTTTGTGATCTCATCGCCTATCACAATGAGTCAATAGGTGCAGAAATACAAAGGGGCTCCTTTCTCTGGGGGACATTATTATAGTTTTGGCTTCTATCCATGTGCAAGAGTTACTATAGATAGAGCTGAGTTGAGTAATATAGTCACTCGACACACTCTTAAAGAAAAAACCATCAATTCCACCAAAAAACTTTCTACTAGAAATTCGAGATAATAAACCCCCAAAAAAATAAAGAAGAAGAACGAAGAAGAAAGAAGGGATTTTTAAGTTTAGGCATGGAAGAAGTTCCAAAGGAATATCAACTCTCTTTTTAATGCATCCAAAATGATAAATTGTTTCAGATAGAATCTGCAATATAGCCCTAAGAAAAGTAAATACTTACACAATCGAGCAACCAGAGCTTCTACGTCTTTTCTTCCTTGCCATTTCCTTCCTCCTTGGAGGTTGAAGGACAACCTTGATAGCAGTATCAAAAACAGCTTTGACATTCTAGAATTCAATCAAAGAAATAAATTATAGATTAGTTCAAAGAAACTAAGGTCAGTTAAGTTTATTTCTTTGTTGGATAACTTGTAGGCATGACCCCAAAGATAGAGCCTGAAACAAAATTACCAGATTCAGCAATGATATAATTCTTCATAATATGATCAGTTACCTGTTGAGTCTTAGAGCTGCACTCTATGTAAGCTGCTGCACCAATTTGTTTCCTCAGCTCCTCCCCCTATATATATATATATATATATATATATATATATGTTTAGTTTAGTCAAAATTTCTTTTGCATCATATAAATAATAAGGTCTCATAATCGAATTGATATAGGGAAAGGAGTATATACTTGAGAAGTCGTTATGATATTATATGCCATGTGATCAGCTAGATATCCTCTATCCTCACGAAGATCTGGTGAAAGTAAGATAAAGTGGTTCAATCTAATGCTAATATAGAAATATATAGAATTAACCACAAAGCTCACCCATCAATTTGCAAATCCAATTACAAATATGTTATCTAGTAATATACCTAGTTTTGTTCCCACAAGTACAATTGGAACATTGGGTGCAAATCGACGAAGCTCTGGCATCCACTGCAGAAATATTGGAGAGTAATACTTATTATATGTAGACCGTATCTTAAACAAATTAAGAAATGAAAGCTCTCTACTTGATAACAATCAAATCAATTTTCAAGCATAAGAAAAATACCAAGAATTAAGACATGATATAATATAATAAAGTGCAAACCAAACAATCATGAATATTTATATGAATGATAAAGACTAATTCAAATTTGAACATCAGTATTTGTTGAGGTACCACATGATAGTAAAGTCTCACGAGAAAAATTGAGGACACATATGCTCTAATGGACCATAGACCTAAGAGGAGGTTAACCATTGGGTCAAGATATGGTTTCAGATGAGAGCATATATGGGTCAGTTTTTCCCAACAAATGGTATCAGGACCATGACTAAGGGCTTGGGTAATGGATATGGTATGGACTTCGAATGATGGATGAAAAATAATTCATTGAGCAAATGGTGGACTCTTCTTGCATAGGCTTTTGGTTGGATCTTGACAAGAGATATTGAAGAGTGTGGGCTCGTCAATAAGGAGAGACATGTTTGACAGAGGCTCTTGGTGGATCAAACAAACAAGAGATTGAAGAGGGTGGCTCGTATGGGCTAATTCTCATAAGAGTATGGTTACAATTCAAGGGGGAACTTGGTGTCAATGTGGATGGAGAGATCATGCGTGGGAGATGTTGAGGCACCGCGTGATAATAAAGTCTCACATCGAAATACAAGAAGAAAGATTTAGAACATATATGCTCTAATGGACGCTAAGAGGTTAACCTTTTTTTGTTCAAGATGTGATTTCAAATAGCATATAAAGGTCAGTTTTTTCCGACAGCATTACATAGGCAAAAGTTGTAGAAAAGTAAAATTTGAAGAACAAATAAAGGAACAGGCATTAGCTCAGAAAGGAATACCTTCTTGAGCACATTTTCATAACTTGCCCTGCTGATTAAAGAGAAAGCTAACACAAATATGTCTGCACCTCTATAACTCAGAGGCCTCAACCTGCTATAATCTTCCTGGCCTATAAATCAAGCAACAAAACCAATTAGGCAACAATAAAGTACACTGAAAACCTAATTTCCAAATCCTAAAACCCAATACTCAGCAAATGATGAAAAAGTACCAGCAGTGTCCCATAATCCCAAGTTGACAATGCTCCCATCCACAGCCACATTAGCACTAAAATTATCAAACACTGTTGGAATATAATCCTGCAACAAAGAACCCAATATGAACTAAAAACTAACCAGAAGACTTTGATACTAAGATAAATACAAATATAATAAGAATTAAGTATACTCATCAGAATTACAAACTTAAGATATTGAAACAAGCAATCATGAAGTGAAATACCCATACCAAGAAATTCAAGAAAAAAGGCAAATATTATCGAAATTGAATCTAGCATTTCATAAACTAAGAAGAAGAAGAAAAAAAATTGTAGATTTAACAAAAAAGAATGGTTTTTTGGGATATGGGTATGGTGAAACTCACAGTGGGGAACTTATTACTGGTGTAACAAATGAGCATACAAGTCTTCCCAACAGCTCCATCTCCAACAGTGACGCATTTAATGAACTTTGAAGCACTCATCATCTCAAACTTCAGCTAATTAAGTTGTAAGCTCTTTAGCAACAGCTAAGGCATATAAACCCTCTAAATTTTTGAGTTAAAGCTAAAAAAAAAAAGAGGACTGCAAAGAGAAAGATGAAAATAGAAGAAGTAAAAGTTCTACAAAGTATCTGCAAAATGTTGCGAGACTGAGAAAAGAGTTGGAATAGAGACGTGTATTTTCCAGAAAAACACTAAAAAAAACACTAGTCTTTAGATTATAAATATAAAAGGAGGGGAGTGTTGGTCAAAGGGCAAGTTCACTGCATCCCTCTCAATAAATTTTGAAATCCAACAGAAATATTTTTCGAAATGCAGAAAGTTGTATGGGCCCCCATTTTCTCAAACGGCACCGAGCAACTTTCGTAGCTGGGAGCCATTCGTTTTTGTTTTACTTTGTAAGTCATTTCTTTTTCTTTACCATGAGAGTGATAGGTCGTAGCATATTACTCCCTCCGTCTAATAATATAATACTCCCTTCGTTAAGATAAAAATTTTAATGGATTTTTCAGGTATATTAAAAAATAAATAAAATAACAAAATTATCCATAATAATGTCATTAAATATGGAGAGAAAATTAGAATAAGAAAAGTATGAGATATTTAATGCTACGGGTATAATAGGAAAATATGTGTAAAAGTTTGGTTTTTAAAGGAAAATAGACATTTAACATAGGACTACACAAAATAGTAATAAGGACTTTTATCGTTTTACAAAAGGAGCAATATATAATAATACATGTATATTATGTTTTAAAATTATGCATAATAATTAGAAAAATAATTATATAATATTAATTATCTATAATATCTTTTATCATATACTTATTTTATACTCTCTCATTTGTGATGTTTTTCATGATGAGTAATTTTGAAAAAATTATAATTAATTCTTCTAAATTATATAAAATATTAAATAATTTGAAACAAATAAAATTATTTAAAACATTAAATATTAAATATTATGAGACATGGAAATTTAGTGGGGTTTGCAAAAGACATTATTGGTTAGCCTTTTTAGGCCATTGATGAATCTAAGTTAACTACATGTTACTATAAAATTAGATACCCCTCCTCAAAACAATAACCAAAGTAAAATCTATATGCATATTAAAAAAATTAAAAATTAAAAATTAAAAAATTAAAATTTATTTTTAATAGTTCATACGATTATACAAAGTGATGAGTATTTTTATTTTTTTATATTTACCTTCTGTTTATATATTTTACCTCACTCTTTTGAAGACAAAATATGTATCTTTAGTTATCTTCTTGAAGATGGAGGGAGCATATATTTATAAAATAATTATTTTAAATAAATTTATATTTTAAAATTTTATCACTAATATTAACTACTAGAAATGCAATACAATAGGAGTATATGTATATGTACATTAGATGGAGAGTCTTGTTGTATTAAAAAAGGATACTCCGTCTGTCTTTAAAAATATAATTAAAAATATAATTATTTTTTATTTTTAAAATAATAAAATAAAGTACATAAAATAAAAAATAATTATGTCATTTAATAGAATCTATTAATATAAAAATTTAAATTACTTATCACTTTATAAATTTTATAAGATCATTAAAAAATATTTAAAAATTTTATTTATTCTCTTTTCTCTATTTATACGTATGGAAATATGAAGAAATTTTGGACGCAAATATTCCCTCCTATTCAGATTAAATGTCTTTTTAAAGAGTTTCATTTTATTTTATATAAGTGTCGTTTTGGAATCCCTATGCAATATTGTACTATTTTTTCCTAATTTACCCATCAATATAATATGCTTAGTAAATGCAATTCTATGGATCATTGTGGAGAGAGAAATAATTAATTAGGGATATAAAAGATATTTTATATTATTTTTTAATAAGTATATTTAATTATAAAAAAATATTTAATTTGAATAAGAGGGAGTATCAGTTTTGTGAGGTGAAAGCCAACGGTTCCTGCATTTAAAGCTGGTATGTACTGCAGTAAAAAATGTGAGCATTGTCGGACACCCTCCAATATCTATTAAATATTCCACTGCCCAATGTAGCATCGAATGTTGGAGTCTGTCTGCAAAAACACTTGCGGAGGAAGCAAAATAGGAGTGTGATAATCCCGAATCCTTCTACGGCGACATTTTAATTAGACCGGTCTATCGACCGATTTTTTTTTTAATAACTTTCAAACAAAATGTATAATATTTATTCTAATTAAATTTTTTTATAAAATTTAATATTTTTGATAAAATTTAAATACATATAAAAACCAGAATTTTACAAGGAGTTATTAAAAAAAAAACCCGGTCCCATTTCCCGATCCCCTAGCATTTCTGGATAATTCCTCTTCCTTCGCATCTCAAATAATACCCCCTCCATTCCACATTATTAATAGACTTATATATATATATATATATATATATATATATATATATATATATTCTAATTTAATTGTCATTTTTTTATTTATCAAAAAATAAATTAATACTATCTTTATAATTTCGTATGACTCCAAATAATTTAATAATAAGAGGAATTATTCTACAACTATTCTTTATACTTTTGTAAACACTTATATGTGAATGTGAATGTGAATGTGAATGTGAATGCGAATGTGACACGAACTTCGTATTAAATTAGTAAAAAATAATCTTACATCAATTTTAAATGTAATTTAGTGTAAGTTGATAATAGACTTTATACTACGTTTGGATCGAAGGAATGTAATGAAAAACAGAATGATTTATTTCATTTTAGTTAGACTGAATTATTCTACTCTCCATCTTCTAAGGAATAAAATTCTTAAATTTGAAAAAAACAAGAATGATTCATTATATTTCAATCGTAAACAAACACAATTTTTTTCATTCTATAGAAATAAGTCATTTCATTATCACATTCATTACTTCAATCCAAACGTAGCATTAGTCTCTTCCACTGAGTAACTAAATTTTCAAGTTGGGTCAAACAAGTTAAGGTTTGTATTATTAGGTGGTGTTTGATAAAATTAAGTGTTAAGATCTGAACAGTTTAGACAGCTAAACAATATAGAGCCTCTGTAAGACCTCAAATTATTAATAAATAAAATTTAATTTCCTCTATTTATTATTCTGAAATAGTAAGGGTTGATTTGATTAATGTGGTTAGTTATGGGTAAAATGCGCAAATATTTTAAATAAGCAGGTGGTTATAAAATATTCATTGTTGTCGGGGAATATTCATTTGGTCGTGGAATATTCTTTCTGTCGGGGAATATTCGTACGACGGCGCAGTCTTTTGTGGGCCCCATAATGAAAAGCGATTAGATGAAGAAAACGACAAAAATAAGTTGTTTATAAATAACGGCGTAGTTGTTACCGTTAATACTGTTGGAATACCCGGTGGTTAAAACATAGTAATACGCGTTGTTGCACAATAGCACACGGTATTGTACCAATTATTGATTCTTACGTAAGAAGACACTACTCAATAATTGTTACAGTAATTACTGTTCAATATTGTATTTTGTTGATTCAATAATTGATGCGTTGATATTTTATATTACTGTTATTTTAATAATTGTCACTACACAGTATTTTCTATTATCGGAACAATAATTTATATTATCTGAATAATATTATTAGATAACATTATTGACAATGTCTAGAAAGTTATGTTTAAGGAGAGGTTTGGTCATCTAATTGCGCGCCAGTAAGGAGAGATCCTTATTAGAAAGCCCCCTCTTTCCTGGGAACGGCCTGGTTGCCAGTACTGTGATTCTGTAATATTATTTGTGTATAATTAATTATTGATTTATATGATGAGGAAAATATTGATTTTATGTGGATATAGATGGAGAAAATTTTTAATGTGACAATTGTTGAAAATTAATATTTTATCTTTTTCTGATAAAATAATTCATTTAAATATATTATTTTAATAATATATTGATGGTGATATTTTTACAATGAATGTGGGATATTTGAGTATATGAGGAGGAAGAGTATTTTTGTGACATTAAATGATTAACACATGTTTTGTGTGTTGGTGGACATAATTCTTGACCGAAAATTTATTATTGACTGTAAAATCGTCCGTTTATAGATTTCGGTCAATTTCTGTTTAGAATTTGGAAAAACTTTTTTCTACAAAGTTGTAGATAATTGAATTTCCTATAAAAACTCGCGAGATTCAAATTTTCTGATAAAAGGGCTATTTATTATGAATTATTGAAGTTCTAAAATTCCGAAATAATTGATTTTTGGAAGTTTTAATTATTATTTTAAAGAAAAACGTTTTTTTGCAAATTAGTGGGCTCAACATGTGATAAGAATGGGTTGAATTCAGATATTCTAAGGTGGGCTTGACAATTTTGTAAATATAATATTATTATATTCAATTTTCTGCTTTGGTGTTTTAAGCATTTTCCTATAAATAGGGTGCTTAGGTTAGAATTGAAAATCACACCAGAAACTGAAATCTTCTCTCTCTTTCTCTCTCTATATTAGTGAGCGTATTCTTGTGAGTATTCTAATACTTTGAGTATTGCTATACGGTGCAAGTTCAAGTTATAGCCTATATCCGGTGTTTCAACTAGAAGTACTGTTTTTGCTGAGGTAAGGGATGTTATTTCTTCTTAAATGATATTATTTTCTTCAATATCATTATGCCGAAGTATTGATCTGAATTTTTTTTATCAAATTTAGAACTTTTCATGTCGGGGTTACTATTCATGAATTACTATTCATGAATTACTATTCACGAGTTACTATTCACGAGTTACTATTCACCGAAAAATAAAATTTTCTTCTTTTTGTCCAAAATATCTATTATGGATACTAGCTTTGATTGTATCCATGTTTTGATCATTCTTGAATTTTACTCCACTATGATTATTTATGAGGTATTTTTGGGCATGAAATAGTTGAAATACAAATCCTTAATATTTATTATTTTGTTTCATTGGATTCGTTTCTTTTAAAATATTTTTCATCATCCTCAGTCCTAAATGATGATATAATTGAATATCTTTGGCCTGTAGTGTAAAGATTAATGATTTCTGATGAATATCTTTGGCCCGTAGTGCAAAGATGAACAGGTGTTGAGGTGAACATGACCAACTGATGAATATCTTTGGCCTGTAGTGCAAAGATGACTATTTGATTCAAGATATTTATTGATTGATGTTACAAGGATAAAATGTTGATGATGGGCTTTTAAATTCATAGATAATCGTAGATTTCATTCTCTACGTAACTCTTCTATGAATTATTATTTTCCGCTGCGAATATTGATTTAAAACTTGTTGTCTATTGTATTCTAATAAATTTTTCCCTGTTGAAGACTAACGATAATTTGTTGTATATTATCTTAGTTATAATATTCTTTACTGGGCTAGTTGAGCTCACCCTTTTCCTTATTGTTCCATTTTCTTCTCAGGAGGCGAGAATGTAGCGAGTACTAGTCGGGGTGTGGAATGATGGTTCAAGACAGTTGTTTTAGTAGTCCTCACTATTTTGTAAAATAATGTATCAATAAGTATAATGAGTTCTTAATTGAGTATGAATACTGTCTAGATGACAATATTTGTATTTAAACTCACAGTATATGTGTTGTCGTATTTTGCACGACAATTGTAATAATAAAGTTGTAGTTATTTTCTGTACCATGTATTTGGCGACTCAGAATGGATTGGATGGATTGGACCTATTTTGGGGGCGTCACAGCCTCTGTCCAGAATTGTGTATGAATGAAAAAATGTTATTTGATAATTAATTTTTTTAAAATGTCTGAATAACAGTATTTTACCATTTTAACCCTCTAAATAATTTTTCTAAAACTATTAATATTTTTCTATATTAGTAGTTGTTTGATATTCTTTCTATATTAGTAGCAAACTATTAATTCTCTCTCTCTCTCTCTCTCACACACACACACACACACAAAACTTTATTATTTACTTCGATTTACCATTTACATACCATAATGCAGCATCAAACACCACCTCTTGATTCTAAATTCCCACTCCATAGTATATAATACCACTTAACAAAAACCCAAAAAAAAAAAACCCACCATAGTTGTTGACTTTGTTGGAGCAGCTTATATTGCTTGCAACAGCAAATCTGTAATCTTTGATCAAACAAACAGTATGCCTCTTCCACTTCCTTAGCAGTTTGCTTGCTCAGTTCCTCAAATCACTTAACTCTCCACTCCCCTCACCAGTCACCATGGCCAAATTACTCCATTTCGGCTTCTCTCTCATCTCATTTCTCACTTTAATTCTCTTCTCAACTGCCCCATCCCATCAAATCAACAAATTCAGCAAGATGAAGACATGCCCATAACTCATTCCAACAATACCTCAGAGTCAACACAGCCCACCCAACCTCAGATTACACTTCCACTATTACCTTCCTCACCAAACTAGCCCAATCAATCCCTAATATCAAAATCCAAACCCTCTCTCTTTCTTCCCCAGATTACAAACCCTTCTCCTCCTCACTCTGCCAGGCTCCAATCCTTCTCTCCCCTCCGTTCTCTTCAATTCCCACCTGGATTCCGTCCCCGCCGAGCCAGAAAAGTGGATCCACTTGATCCACCTTCGCATTCTCCGTTTTCTTCATGTCGATGGTCGCGTGAAAGGAGAGAAAATCAGTAGGTTAAAATTGTATGGGGATAAAGGAAAGATTTTGTAATATTGTTGAGGTTATTTTTGTCCAATAAAAACAAAGCTCGCTCAGATGCTTCTCTGAATGATATAGAATTATTTTTGAATCTTATCGATTAAGAGGTATTAAGAGGCTTAAAATTTTTTACCAAACAAGTTGTGCCTCTGACCGAATCAGAGGCACACCTATTAAGAGGTATTAAGACCCAAACAAACACCACCTTAGTCTTTTTATTGAAAGATCATATTTGCAACTCGGGATCCATAAACGAGATGACATGTCGAAAGGGTTATCAAGAGGTCGGATTAAAATATTTTTTAAATAACTAAATTTTTAAGGTGTGTTAAAGAGGCTAAAGTTTGTATCATAATATATATTTATTATTCACATAAAAAAAATCTTGAGACTAAAGTTTGTATAATGATATTTATTTATTATTTACCTAATAAAAAATCTATTTTGAGACTAAAGTTTGTATCATGATACCTATTTATTATTTACATAAAAAAACTTTTAAGAATATCAAAGTATTTCTAAATAAATAAATTGGTATAACTATATACTCTATATAAATAGGTAGAGGTGGCAAATGAGTTGGATAGATGGGTAATTAATAAAATTTAATGAATAATCGGTCATTAATAGGTTGGGTCAGTAATGATAATGAATAAGTTAAAAATGGGTAATTTTAAATGAATACGAATAAAACCCATCAACCCATATACTCATTAAATTTTAACTATAAAAATTAATGGAACAATTACATATTATAGTACATTTATGAAAGTAATTACAAAAATCATACACTAATAAAATAATTACAAAAATATGATATTTTATCATATATATTTATAATACTAATATAAGTAGGACTACTTAATTTAAGGGATAAATATTAATGGCCTGACATGACAAAAAGTTATTTTTTTTTGAATCGCGTGATAACCGCCTATCATTTGTATTGGACTCTGCAGTTACCAAACCCCCTTTTGCATGCTAAAACCCTTGTTTCTCTCCACTGTCGCGACTAAACGTAATCGGAGTTAAAAACTCTTGTTTCCGGTGATTGTTCTTCATACTTGTTCGTGCGTTCTTCATCTCTATTATATTTGTTTAGTTGTTCAGCATACTCGTTGAGTTGTTCATCATTGTCGTTGTTACTCGTTACTCGCCTGGTTCATTGTCGTTGTCGTTGTTACTCGTCTGGTTTATTGTCGTTGTTACTCGTTATTCTTCTCCATTGATCGACTCTGGTGTTTATTATTGATTCAAGTGAGTATTTTCTTAATAGTTTAATGTATTATATATTAAAGTAGTTTACTAACAGAATGGAGTATTCATTATTTTGGATTGTGTTGTTTTTATGTTTTGTATAGAATGGTTGATACAAGAAAGAAGGATGGGAAGAGGAAAAGGATCGTGGAGGGTGATTCTGTGTAAGACCCCAACTTTTATAAATAAAGATGAATTTTCTATAAATATCATTTTTGAATATTATGGAGTTAATTTGATATAATGTTATAGTTGTGGGTAATATTTATAAATTTTGCAAAGTACGCAAGTTGTTATATAATATTCGATTTGTCGGGGAATATTCGTTTTAACGGGAAATATTCGTACAACGGCACAATCATTGGTGGACCCCACAACGAATTATTGTCGGATTGAGAAAACGACAAAATTATCTTTCTATAAAAATAACGGCTGAGGTGTTACCGTTAAAACTGTTGAACTACCCGGTAGTAAAAGTACAGTAATACGCGTGGTTGCATAGTAGCACACGGTATTGATTATTGATGCTTACGTGAGAAGTCACTCAGCTATACTCAATTATTGTTACAGTAATTGCTGCATCATATCTTTTAAATTATTGTCATAGTATCATCTGTATAATATGTTATATTATTAAATCAATAATTGAGACGTTGTGGTAAGTTTGGTTATTTTTATGGGGGGCCATATGTCATCATCTAAGAGTCTCTTCGTCAATAGTAATTATCGTCGTCAATAGTAATTACCGTCGTCAATAGTATTTACCTTGGTCAATAGTAATTACCTTCGTCAATAGTATTTACCTTGGTCAATGGTATTTACCTTGTTCAATAGTAATTACCTTCGTCAATAGTATTTACCTTGGTCAATAGTAATTACTTTCGTCAATAGTAGTTGTCCCTTCAATATTACCAAGAGTCATTTGACCCTTCGTTAAGACCAAGAGCCACCCTCAGTTTTTCTATAAATAGAGGCCTAGGGCTTCATTATTTTTCACGAATTCATTCAAGCTATAGAGAGAGAAAGTATAGAGAGAATAAGAGAGAGAGAATAAAAGTATTCAGCTACTTCACTTTTCCAATATCCAGTTCTTTTAAGGTAGGGAATATTATTTCTTTTATATTCATGAAGAGAACTTCTGTTATTCCATTATTTATTATTCTGTTGGAATAACCAGTATACGCGGTCTACCCTATACTTGGTGACATTCTTCTATTATTTTGTTGGAACATCCTGTCTGTGTGTTTTACACCGGACCTGGTTCCGTTTTTATTATTATTCTGTTGGAACATCCTGTCTGCGTGTTTTACACCGGACCTGGTTCCGTTTTTATTATTATTCTGTTGGAACATCCTGTCTGTGTGTTTTACACCGGACCTGGTTCCGTCTTTGTTATTATTCTGTTGGAACATCCTGTCTGTGTGTTTTACATCGGACCTGGTTCTATTATTTATTATTCTGTCGGAATATCCTGTCTGTGCGTTTACGCCGGACCTGGTTCCATTATTTATTATTCTGTTGGAATAACCTGTCTGTGCGGTCTATCGCATGCATGATGATTTTTTTTGTTATTCCATTCTTTATTATACTCAGTTGGTTAAGTTTTGACTTCTATACTCCATGAAATTTGTGGAATATCCTTGATAATTGCGGTTCATCCAGTATCTTTTCATGAAAATATTCTTCTAAGCATTCTTGAATTTTACTCCACAAAGCAGTATCATGTTGACAATTTGGACGTTGTTAATTCTTGGATAAATTAATTCTTGAACTTGTTTTATTGAATTCTTATATCATTGTCATCATCCTCATGTTTATAAAATGTTGAAAGTCATCTGTGGCCTGTAGTGCATAGATGGACTTGGTATGATTATGACCAGGGATTATTCAGTATAATCATGACCGTAATGTTACAAATGATGTGGTAAAAGTCCTCATTGGCCCGTAGTGCATTGATGGACAGTTGTTGGCATGATCATGACCATTAATGAATACACGAATATCCTTGGCCGTAGTGCAGGGGTGATTCGATGATGTGGATTATTTTATTAAGCTGAGTCTCAGCGATAGCAGTGTTGAAAAACCTTTTAAATCATAAAAGATAGTAGAGTTTATTTTCTACTTGACTCTTTTAATGGATTGCTTGTTCCGCTGCAGTTAAACTTGATGTCTATTATATTTTATCAGTTTAACATTGTTGAAGGCTAATGATAATTTATTCTGCATTATCTTAGTTATAATATTTCTTACTGGGCTAGTTGAGCTCACCCTTTCTTTCACTGTTCTCTTCAGGAAATAAGAACGTAGCTGGGGCAAGTCGGGAAACGGAGTGATGGTTCGAATGATAGTATTAGTTAGTAGTCCTCACTATTCTATGTAATAGTGTGTTAATAAATGTAATGAGGACTCCTTTTGAGTATGAATACTCTCTAGAAGATAATATTTGTATTCAAACTCACAGTTTATGTTTTGTCGTATTGTACACGACAGTTGTATTAGTAAGTTGTATTTGTATTCTGTACTTTGTATCTGACGACCCAAGATGGGTGATGTATACCTAATTTTGGGGGCGTCACAGTTGGTATCAGAGCTTAGGGATATGATCCCTGGCTAAGATGTGAGAATAGAACTTGGAGGGGAGAGACGGGGAATTTCTTCGCTAGTATGACCTACCTAAGTTTATTTGCATGGTATTTAATTGGTCGGTCATAATATAAGGATACTATATGACATATCAATTAACTTTTATTTTGTGGCAGTATCTGAAAATAGTATCTGAGAATGTTGAGAATAGCAATGGAGCACAGGCGACTGTTGATTCACCACATATCAATAATCAGGATAATGTGCATCAGGAAGGTGACAATCCTCATGCAAACAACAACACTGACCAGATGATGAATGATGGAATGTTCAGAAACTTTATGCAGTTCATGCAACAGCAGGCGAGAGCGGCTCCTGTCCAAAATATAGGTGGAAACACTGAAAACTCTCGGACGGTCACCGCTAAACAGTTCAAGGAGCTGGGACCACCAGAGTTTAAGGGAGAGCCAAAACCACTTATAGCGGAAACATGGATAAAGCAGATTACCAAGATATTTGATGTCTTGGGATGCTCCGAGGAGCAAAAGGTTCCCTTTGCCGCCTTTATGTTGCGAGGAGAGGCAGATTACTGGTGGAAATCGATTAAGCGTACTCAACCTGCCGCACTGAAGATGTCTTGGGAGAAGTTCCAAGAGCTGTTCAATGACAAATACTTTCCCGAAAGTGTTCGTCACATGAAGGAGGTGGAGTTCATCAAATTGGAGCAGAATAATATGACCGTGTCGCAGTATGAGGCTAAATTTGCTGAGTTGTCCCGGTTTGCGTCCCACTTGGTGGATAATGAAGGGCGAATGACGCGAATGTTTTTGCGAGATTTGAAACCTGAGATACGTCAACATCTTATTTCTCATAAACTGTGTTTGTATTCAGATGTTGTGAATAGGGCTCAGTTAGTGGAGCGCGATAACGAGTCAACGCAACCAAAAGAGAGCAGTCTACAAAATGATAATACCAGTGAGAGCAGTCATCGAAGCGGTGACAACAAGCGTGGAGGGAATCAACAGGCCAGAAATGGTAACCACTTCGGTGGTAATCAGGGCCAAAATAATAAGAATGGTCATTTCAAGAAGAGGAGATTCAACAATGATGGAAAGACGTCAGCACCAGCACCCGTTGTTAAGGAAGGAGAACGACCACCTATCATATGTTTCAAATGCGGAGGGGAGGGGCACATCAGTCCAAACTGCGCGATGCCGTCTAAAGCATGTTATAATTGTGGAAGAGAAGGTCATTTAGCTCGATTTTGTCGTTTACCAAAAACAAGTTCAGCCAAGATGGAGACACCAAAGGCCGTCCCAAAAAAGTCAAAACCGGTAGTGCAAGGGAGAGCGTTTGTTGTGACCTCCCAGAAAGCAAGGAACCCGAATGAGGTCATCACGGGTAAGCTTATCATAAACTCTAACGAAGTCTATACTTTATTTGATACCGGTTCTACCCATTCTTTTATTTCTCCTACTTGCGCTCATCGATTAAATTTGATTCCGGAGAAATTAGACTTTGACTTATCTGTTGAAACTCCATTGGGAGAAACCTTCATTACATCCATGATTTATAAGTCTTGTTTGGTTCAAGTTGGTACCCACACATTACCTGTCGATCTTATTTCATTAAAAATACTTGCATTTGACGTGATTCTAGGGATTGATTGGTTAACTACTCATCATGTAAAAATTGATTGTTTTCGTAAGGTTGTTAGCTTTCATATTCCTAATCGACCTATTATGCGAATTCAAGCAACCAAACCATTAAAATCAATCGCTGTCATCTCAAGCCATAAAGCTATTCGTTTATTAAAAAACGGATGTCAAGCTTTCTTAGCTCATGTCACGGATCTAAACAAAAATACGTCAGTTTTGAATGATATTTCTATTGTTAATAAATTCTTGACGTATTCCCTGAAGAACTTCCTGGCCTACCCCCAGAGCGTGAAATTAAATTTTGTATCGACCTTGAACCCGGTACAAAACCCATTTCCAAAGTCCCATATCGAATGGCTCCTATTGAACTTCAGGAGTTAAAGATCTAACTGCAGGAATTGTTAGACATTGGCTTTATTCGTCCTAGTACTTCTCCTTGGGGTGCTCCTATCTATTCGTGAAGAAGAAAGATGGAAGTATGCGACTTTGTATTGATTATCGGGAGTTGAATCATGTCACCATCAAAAATAGGTACCCATTGCCACGTATTGATGACCTGTTTGATCAGTTGCAAGGAGCACAATTCTTTTCAAAGATCGATCTTCGTTCTAGATATCATCAGCTGAAGGTTAGAACTGAGGATATTCTAAAGACGGCATTTAGAACTCGGTACGGGCATTATGAATTCCTAGTCATGTCCTTTGGATTGACTAATGCTCCTGCTGCCTTCATGGATATGATGAACCGGGTATTCAAGGAATATTTGGATCACTTTGTGGTCGTCTTTATTGATGACATCCTTATTTATTCCAAAAGCCGTGAAGATCATGAGCAACACTTGAGGCTGGTACTCCAAAAACTTCGTGAATACAAGTTTTATGCCAAGTTGAAGAAATGTGAGTTCTGGCTGGAGGAGGTAGTATTCCTTGGGCATGTAGTATCAAGTCATGGAATATCGATTGACCCGACAAAGATTGAAGCTATTCAAAGCTGGGAGCAACCTAAATCAGTGACCGAAGTACGTAGCTTTCTTGGTTTAGCTGGTTATTATCGGAGATTCGTGGAAGGATTTTCTCGAATCGCTACTCCGTTAACTCAGCTGACTCGGAAAGATACAAAGTTCGGTTGGAGCGAAGAATGTGAGAAGAGTTTTCAAGAACTCAAGAGGAGACTCATTTCAGCACCTGTTCTAACAATACCATCTGGCTCGGAGGGATTTGTCATCTACAGTGATGCTTCGAGCAAAGGGTTGGGATGCGTTCTCATGCAACATGGAAAAGTCATAGCCTATGCATCAAGACAACTCAAGGAATATGAGAGGAATTATCCTACTCATGATCTAGAGTTGGCAGCTGTTGTCTTTGCACTTAAAATTTGGAGGCATTACTTGTATGGGGAGAAGGTGGAGATCTTTACGGATCATAAAAGCCTTAAATATTTTTTCACTCAAAAGGAACTCAACATGCGACAACGACGTTGGCTTGAACTGTTGAAAGATTATGATCATACCATTCAATACCATCCTGGAAAAGCGAACGTGGTAGCTGACGCATTGAGTAGAAGATCATATGCAAGTACGAGTGCGATATTATCAACACAAAGGCCCATTTTGTGTGACTTGCAAAGGATGGAGATAGAGTTAAAGACTCCAGGGACCCATGTGATGATGGCGAATATACGAGTAGAACCGACTTTAATCGATAAAGTTAAAGCTGCTCAAGCTACAGACCTGGAGCTGATGTGTATGAGGAAGAAAGTGCAAGAAGGTGCTATGCCGGAAGCAAGAATCGATGAAGAAGGAATACTTCGAGTCAACTCCAGACTTTGTGTTCCTAACAACCTTGATTTAAAGTATGAAATTATGATGGAGGCGCACAACACACCATTTGCAATTCATCCTGGAAGTACCAAAATGTATCATAATCTTCGTCATACATTTTGGTGGAGCAATATGAAGAGACGTTGTTTATCTCAAGGTGTCTAACTTGTCAACGAGTCAAAGCGGAGCATCAAGTACCAAAAGGTCCATTGCAACCACTTGAAATTCCAGAATGGAAGTGGGAGCACATTACCATGGATTTCGTTACCGGTCTTCCTAGGGTTTCTCAAGGTATTGATGCGATTTGGGTCATTGTTGATAGATTGACCAAGTCTGCTCATTTCTTACCGATACGAGAAACTTATACACTTGAACGTCTTGCTCGTATGTACATAAACGAGATTATAAGACTGCATGGTATGCCAGTATCCATAGTTTCTGATCGAGACCCAAGATTCACTTCACGATTTTGGGTTAGTTTACAAAAAGCTATGGGCACGAAGTTACGATTTAGTTCAGCATATCATCCTCAGACGGACGGACAATCAGAGAGGACTATTCAAACTCTTGAAGATCTATTAAGACTCTGTGTCTTTGACTTCAAGGGAAGTTGGGACAAGTTTTTGCCATTGGTGGAGTTTTCCTACAACAACAGTTATCAAGCAAGTATTGGCATGGCTCCATTCGAAGCATTGTATGGAAGAAAATGTCGTTCTCCAGTATGCTGGGATGAGGTGGGTGAAGCAACGTTGTTGGGACCGGAGTTGGTACGTATGACTACAGAAAAGATTCAAACGATCCGACAACGTATAAAAACTTCACAAGATCGACAAAAGAGTTATGCTGATCTTCATCGAAAGGACGTGAAATTTGATGTAGGAGATCATGTGTTCTTACGTGTTGCTCCATGGAAAGGAGTTACAAGATTTGAAAAGAGAGGAAAGCTCAATCCTCGATTCATCGGTCCATTTTTAATCCTCGATCGAGTAGGAACTGTGGCTTATAGACTCGCTTTACCGCCAAGTATGTCTCGTGTTCATAACGTTTTTCACATATCCATGTTACGGAAATATGTGGAAGACCCGAACCACATTATTGAGTTAGAACCGGACGAAATAGCGGAGGATTTGACGTATGAAGAAGTTTTTGTTCAAATCTTGGATAAGAAGGAACATATTTTACGCTCCAAGGTTATACCTCAAGTCAAAGTTTTGTGGAGAAACCACGATGTTGAGGAAATGACTTGGGAGTTAGAATCTGAAATGAAATCAAGGTATCCTTACCTCTTCGACATACCAGGTACGTACCCTAATTTCGAGGGCGGAATTTCATAAGAAGGGGAGGTTGTAAGACCCCAACTTTTATAAATAAATATAAATTTTCTATAAATATCATTTTTGAATATTATGGAGTTAATTTGATATAATGTTATAGTTGTGGGTAATATTTATAAATTTTGCAAAGTACGCAAGTTGTTATATAATATTCGATTGGTCGGGGAATATTCGTTTTAACAGGGAATATTCGTACAACGGCACAATCATTGGTGGACCCCACAACGGAATTATTGTCGGATTGAGAAAACGACAAAATTATCTTTCTATAAAAATAACGGCTGAGGTGTTACCGTTAAAACTGTTGAACTACCCGGTAGTAAAAGTACAGTAATACACGCGGTTGCATAGTAGCACACGGTATTGATTATTGATGCTTACGTGAGAAGTCACTCATCTATACTCAATTATTGTTACAGTAATTGCTGCATCATATCTCTTAAATTATTGTCATAGTATCATCTGTATAATATGTTATATTATTAAATCAATAATTGAGACGTTGTGGTAAGTTTGGTTATTTTTATGGGGGGCCATATGTCATCATCTAAGAGTCTCTTCGTCAATAGTAATTACCGTCGTCAATAGTAATTACCGTCGTCAATAGTATTTACCTTGGTCAATAGTAATTACCTTCGTCAATAGTATTTACCTTGGTCAATGGTATTTACCTTGTTCAATAGTAATTACCTTCGTCAATAGTATTTATCTTGGTCAATAGTAATTACTTTCGTCAATAGTAGTTGTCCCTTCAATATTACCAAGAGTCATTTGACCCTTCGTTAAGACCAAGAGTCATTTGACCCTTCGTTAAGACCAAGAGCCACCCTCAGTTTTTCTATAAATAGAGGCCTAGGGCTTCATTATTTTTCACGAATTCATTCAAGCTATAGAGAGAGAAAGTATAGAGAGAATAAGAGAGAGAGAATAAAAGTATTCAGCTACTTCACTTTTCCAATATCCAGTTCTTTTAAGGTAGGGAATATTATTTCTTTTATATTCATGAAGAGAACTTCTGTTATTCTATTCTTTATTATTCTGTTGGAATAACCAGTATACACGGTCTACCCTATACTTGGTGACATTCTTCTATTATTTTGTTGGAACATCCTGTCTGTGTGTTTTACACCGGACCTGGTTCCGTTTTTATTATTATTCTGTTGGAACATCCTGTCTGCGTGTTTTACACCGGACCTGGTTCCGTTTTTATTATTATTCTGTTGGAACATCCTGTCTGTGTGTTTTACACCGGACCTGGTTCTATTATTTATTATTCTGTTGGAATATCCTGTCTGTGCGTTTACGCTGGACCTGGTTCCATTATTTATTATTCTGTTGGAATAACCTGTCTGTGCGGTCTATCGCATGCATGGTTATTTTTTTTGTTATTCCATTCTTTATTATACTCAGTTGGTTAAGTTTTGACTTCTATACTCCATGAAATTTGTGGATTATCCTTGATAATTGCGGTTCATCCAGTATCTTTTCATGAAAATATTCTTCTAAGCATTCTTGAATTTTACTCCACAAAGCAGTATCATGTTGACAATTTGGACGTTGTTAATTCTTGGATAAATTAATTCTTGAACTTGTTTTATTGAATTCTTATATCATTGTCATCATCCTCATGTTTATAAAATGTTGAAAGTCATCTGTGGCCTGTAGTGCATAGATGGACTTGGTATGATTATGACCAGGGATTATTCGGTATAATCATGACCGTAATGTTACAAATGATGTGGTAAAAGTCCTCATTGGCCCGTAATGCATTGATGGACAGTTGTTGGCATGATCATGACCATTAATGAATACACGAATATCCTTGGCCGTAGTGCAGGGGTGATTCGATGATGTGGATTATTTTATTAAGCTGAGTCTCAGCGATAGCAGTGTTGAAAAACCTTTTAAATCATAAAAGATAGTAGAGTTTATTTTCTACTTGACTCTTTTAATGGATTGCTTGTTCCGCTGCAGTTAAACTTGATGTCTATTATATTTTATCAGTTTAACATTGTTGAAGGCTAATGATAATTTATTCTGCATTATCTTAGTTATAATATTTCTTACTGGGCTAGTTGAGCTCACCCTTTCTTTCACTGTTCTCTTCAGGAAATGAGAACGTAGCTGGGGCAAGTCGGGAAATGGAGTGATGGTTTGAATGATAGTATTAGTTAGTAGTCCTCACTATTCTATGTAATAGTATGTTAATAAATGTAATGAGGACTCCTTTTGAGTATGAATACTCTCTAGAAGATAATATTTGTATTCAAACTCACAGTTTATATTTTGTCGTATTATACACGACAGTTGTATTAGTAAGTTGTATTTGTATTCTGTACTTTGTATCTGACGACCCAAGATGAGTGATGTATACCTAATTTTGGGGGCGTCACATTCTGTTAAGAACTTGAAGAAGTTTGTTGTGGAGAGCAAGGGGAAGGGAAAGGGGAAGGGAAAGGGGAAGGATGTAGGTAATAAATCGAGTAAGAATGAGAGTAGTTTGGTGATACATAGTGATATCAAACATTCCGAAGTGCAATTAGATTTTGATTTTGATGTCCCTATTAAGAATGAAGCTCAAGTGCTTATCCAGAAGATAATTCCAACTCAACGAATTTTAAAGGTGTGTTAATTTAAATGTTGTTATTGTTTACTGTATAATGCTTAATTGGTTACTGTATAATGCTTAATTGGTTACTGCATAATATTAATGATTAATGTTTGGTAACCACATGATTGGTAACCAATGCATTAGACAATAACCACCATGTTGCATGAAGATAACCAAAACTGACTTGGTTACTGTCTTATGATGTCTTGGTTACTGTCTAATGATGTCTTGGTCATTGTCTTATGAGTGTCTTGGTTACTGTCTAATGATGTCTTGGTTACTGTCTTATGATGTATTGGTTACTGTCTTATGATGTATTGGTTACTGTCTTATGATGTCTTGGTTACTGTCTAATGATGTCTTGGTTATTATCTTATGAGTGTCTTGGTTACTGTCTTATGATTTCTTGGTTACTGTCTTGTGTGTCTTGGTTACTGTCTAATGATGTCTTGGTTATTGTCTTATGAGTGTCTTGGTTACTGTCTAATGATGTCTTGGTTACTGTCCTATGATGTATTGGTTACTGTCTTATAATGCCTTGGTTACAATCTAATGATGTATTGGTTACTGTCTTATGATGTATTGGTTACTGTCTTATGATGTCTTGGTTACTGTCTTATGAGTGTCTTGGTTAATGTCTTATGATTTCTTGGTTACTGTCTTATATGTGTCTTGGTTACTGTCTAATGATGTCTTGGTTATTGTCTAATGATGTCTTGGTTACTGTCTAACCAATATATTGTCTAAAGCTGTATTGGTTACTGTGCAACATTGTATTGGTTACTGTATAATGCTGAATGGGTTACTAACTAATGCTGTTTTGGTTACTGCATAATATTTCTAACTAATGATTGGTAAGCACATAGTTGGTAACCAATGTATTAGACAGTAACCAGCATGTTGCATGAAGGTAACCAAGACAGCATTAATAAGTAACCAATTTACATTTGTTACCTTCTTGCAACATGTTGTTTACTGTATAATTCTATCTTGGTTACTGTCTAATGATTTGTTGGCTGCTGTCTAACTATTATATTGTGTAATGATGTCTTGGTTACTGTCTAATGCTGGATTGGTTACTGATTAATGATGCTTTGTTTATTGACTAAAGCTATATTGGTTACTTGTCTATGTTGTTTTGGTTACTATCATATGATTGGTTGGTTAACTTTGTAAATCTGATTTTGTTTACTTGCAGTTATGGGATCTTTATTACGAGAAATGCAACAGAAAATTCACTGAAAAAGTGATATATTGGTGCGACATGGAAGTCCCCAGTAACATTGCAAATAAATTGAATAAGAGTCAGCTGGATAAATTTAAGGCAACATGTTTTGGAAATTTTCTTGAGTTTGGTGAGCACCAAATGTATTCTCAGATTATTCACCACGCTCTTGTTAGGGAGGTTCACCAGAGGGATGACGGTGAAATGTGGTTTTTGTTCAGAGAGAAAAGGGTCAGGTTCGGTTTGCCTAAGTTTTGTATGATATCTGGGTTGAGATGGAAGGGTGAGGATGATATAACTCCATATAAAGGTTTGGAGAATATGCTTATTGGTAAGTTTTTTGGTGACGAAGCTATGACACGTAGTAGTATAGATAGGATATATAGGAAGGCAGTTTTTGAAGATGATGACGAGGCTATTAAGATGTCTATGATATTTTTGGTCTTTAATTTCATTATGTGCACATTTTCTGAAAATTACGTTGATAGGGCAATGGTTAATTTTTTGTGTTATGGCGATGTTAGTAGTTTTCCTTGGGGAAAAGTTGCTTTTGAGATGACAAAGTACTCTTTGTCTAATACTTTGAAGGGGCGTTATAGGAAAGGAAAGAATGGTGTTTCAACATACAATTTTTACATGGATCATTACACCAAATTGTACAAGTTGAATGGGCTTCCGTATGTATTCCAAGTTTTAATGTTTGAAACTATTCCGACATTCAAAAATCGGGGTATATGCAATGACGAGCATCCGTCGGATATCCGTTTATTCAGATGGAAGGAGTTAATGAAGCCGCTTTCAAATGACAAGTTGAATGAATTAGTTTTTTGTTCCGAACAGGTATGTTGTTTTACCTTTAGTTATATACTTGATAAATGAAAATATTATGTGAAGTTTACTATCAACAAAGTAGTTAGTTACCTTTATATACACGTTTGGTTACTGATTATTTTATATGGATGTTAATAATAACAATGTTTTTGGTTACTTGAATATTCAAATACTGTTACTGATTAGATTACATTCAGGTTACTAATAACATTGTTGTTGGATACCCGAATATACACATTTGGTTACATTTATACATTTAGCTGGTTACTACTTATTATACATTTGGTTACCTGTATATATGTATTTGGTTACTGATTATGTGTTTATGATTCTTTATTTACTGTTTATTTCAATGTAATTGTACATTGTTTGTTAGATGATATACTAAAGTATATTTATTATTTTTCAGCTGAGGATAAACAGTTTGATTCCCACGGCCGAGGAGAAGGATCGGCTTGATTTGGGCGGTTTTCACTTTTTTAATGGGAAGGATGGTGACAAGAAAGTAGATAAAAAAGTGAAGGCTGACAACATTGGTGTTGATATATCTGTTGTGAAATAGGCAATTGATGTACGGTCTAAGCCGTTGGAGAAGAAAGTGTCTGAATTGAAGAAAGAAGTTTCTGAATTGAAGAAAGAATTTAGAAAGTTGCGAACTGATATCAAAGATGAAATGCAGCTTTTACACGTCCAATTATGTAGGGACCTTAGGTCCATTATTAGAGATGAGTTACGTGCTATCAAAGACGTGGGGGACAAAAAGCTTGATGGTGATTCTGATGATGACGATTCTGACAATGCTGGTGATGATGATGATGATGATGATGATGACGACGATGACGATGAAGGAGATGAAGGAGATGAAGGCGATGAAGGCGATGAAGGCGGTGAAGGCAGTGAAGCTGCTGATGCTGCTGCTGATGAGGATGCTAATGTCATGGTGGAGGAGGTCCATGTTGATGAGGATGTTGATTATGGTTCAAAGGTGAATAAGAATAATGATGGTGATGATGTGTTGGATGAAGTTGAGAAGAAGGGTGGGAATGAAATTGAATTGGGTAATGAAGTTGGTGATGATGTGTCAATACTCGTGGAGAATAATGATGTGAATGTAATTGAGATGGCTAATGAAGTTGAACGTGCTGTTATGGTTGAAGAACCCGATGAAAAAAAAATAATGATGATGAAGAAGATGTCAAAGTTAGACATATTTGTTTGTTTTGTTATGTGATATATGTCTTTTGTTTTAATTATTAAATGGTTCTTTATTTTGCGCAGATTGACAATAATAATGACATGCCGTCTTTTGACATATTAAGCCAATGTACCGGGAAAGAGATTGTTGTGTATGATGCTGATAAGGTTAGTGTTATAATTATGTGCCATCATTTATTTAAATGTTATTTATGTTTTGGTTACCATTATATAGTGAATTGGTTACTATGATATTGTGTTTTGGTTACCATTATATTGTAATTTGGCTACTATTATATTATGATTTGGTTACTAGTTTATGTTATTCAGATTACTAATATAACATGTTCATTTTAGTTTGTTGGCTGTTGTACAGTCAGTTGGTTACTAGTTTATATTATTCAGGTTACTAATCGTATATATTACCTTTTTATGTCAACTGAAAAAGGGGAAGAAAGGTGAGGCAGCAAGCAGGTATGCTCTTAATTTTATGGTTCTCACCACATAGGACATAGCTAAGTGTGATGAGTTGGAGAAGAGTGTCCACAAAGCCGGTGGTAGACCTGTACGTGAACCTGCAAAGAGTGTCATTTTATGTTCTCCATATACAGCAGTGTTCGGATCAGCTGGTTCATCATCTACTGTAGTGGGTGCTGCTAGTCAAACACTTGCACGTTTAAGTGCATTCCCTAAATCATGCATGGAGATGCCCTCAAAATTTGAAGAGGCATTGTTTGAAGAATGGTTCAAAATTGGAATAAACAACAGAAAAAGGTTTGTTTTTTGTTGTTAACAATGCTATAATTTTTTATGAAACAAATAAGTTTGTATTATTGTAGTAACATATGGTTAATATTAAATAAATATTATGATTACTATTATTTTATATTCTGGTTACTATTAGATTATGTTTTGGTTAACTAATAGTTATGTTTCGGTTACTATGTGATTATGGTTTGGTTACCAGATTAATGTTTAAAATTAAGTTGTTGATTAGTTTACTGATTTTGGTTTGATGTATTGGTTACTAGGCAACATTATACTATTTAATGCTGTTTTGGTTACTGTCATTGGTTACTGTCGAATGTTGTATTGGTTATTGTGTAATATTACATTGGTTACTATATAATGCTTAATTGGTTACTGACTAATTCTGTGACACCCCCAAATTCGGGTACTTCGATTCCACGGGATTTGGTGTTCACTGTACAAGCATCATCTATCTATCTACCCATAAATAATATCAAACTATACAATAGATAGAAATCATAATAAAATCTCTTCCCTTAAGGGTTACATCAACTGAATCATAAATAAATCCCAGGTTACTCTAACCTTAAAACATCTGTGCGGAATTCTAAACAAATAAGTCTTAACATCAACATAACTCAAGTCTTAAACAAATACATCAGTTAATAAATAACAGGTCTTCATCATTTGCTAACTTTGCCCTTGCCCTTACTAGTGGAGGGTTCATCGCTTCTTTCATTCTTAACTGCAATGTTATTATTAAGCAAGAGTGAGCACAAATGCCCACAAGTATAACAATGAAATAACAGTATAATAACATGCGAATAAATCAAAGACGTCTGAATAAGAGCTCAACTTTTGAATCAAGAATGAATAACAAGAATCAAAAGAATTCTGAGGGTCATAAGACCTTGAACTATGTCCTAGGTTATCAAGGATTATACTTGAAACCTTTAACAGTCATAAGACTATGGACCTTCTTCTCGTACTTAGGGGGATCAGCCCTTAGTACCATACTGTGCACAATATCTTAACGCTAACGCATAAGTGAATCCCTTTTCAGGGTTGTTCATCTCAGTTTGACATTCGAGTCCGCACCAAAGGAAGTTTGGTTTGGATAATTCAATAAGGGTTCTGAAATTTAGAACGTTCATCAACTAAGGACTAGCTAAATCATTAAGATTCACTAGTCTAAAAAGGTTCAACAATAATGATATTCGATTTGAATAATAATCTCAAATGTATACAATAGAACAATTATTGTATAATTGAATCATGCTTTGAAAGATAATCAATCTTTAATATAATACTTGAACTTGAATAATAATTTAAGTTTAAGTAAATTGCTCAATATAAAAGTAGAGTTAAGAAACTTGCTCAATTTAAGAGTTTAAGTTTAGGAGACTTGCCTCGCGTGTAGATTACACTTTAACTAATCACGTTCTTTGAAATAAATCCTACATACCATTCACATTCAATACCAGTTAATTATTAACTAATCATCATAACTTATTCTCGTTGTCTACTTTAATAATTGACTAACTTAGTCAAATCATCACGTTGACACCTAATTTGTTCGTTATGAATGAATAACTAATTATGTATTTAATAATACAACTCACATGTAATTATGTTATTTACATGCTAAACAAATATTTTATCATCATATAATATTTCTAACATATTTACATGTTCATTATTTTAATACACTAACCCATTGTTAGACTTAGAAAATTTAAAAGCTCATTTTTTTTTATTTTTTATTTTTTATTATTTTTTTTTTCCAGTTCGCGAAGAACACAGAATTTAGCGAAAATAATTACTACAAAATCATTAATTCTCCAAATTAAACATACCCACATGTTGGAATTCATATATAATTAATACCCAATATTTATATACTGACAAAACTAATTTTAAACACTTAATAACAGATTTAAAGCCTAACAATTCACTGACTTTGATGTTCATGAAGTTTTAGAAAACTTTATGTGAAAATTCTCCCTACGAATTCGTTATAACACTGAATTCGTTCGTTTAAGGCTTAAACTCTTCGTATTAACATGCATAACAACATACAAGTCCAAAATTTAGGGATAATATATAATCAATACATTAATTATCACATATATGGCCATATGGCCATATCACGTACTCTGTTTATTTTGAAATAACAAGTCATCAGATTACTACACTTAGGGTATGGGATCATGCAATATATATATAAAAAAACATGTTAAGCTACTCTTATGATTACATTTATACTCATAATTGTTACCCTATTCAACCATAGAAACTCTACAGAGGACTTAAGCCATAATTATGAAAACTTTAAAAAGACGTAGAAATAGAATTTGAGAAAGAAGAGATTACCCAAAGCGTAGATGAGTAAGGATGACAATTCTCTCTATTTCAATCACAATACACACAATCTCTCTCAAAGATTTCTCCAACTCTCTCTGCAAACTCTCTGGTTCTAAAAATACGTAAGTTAAACTCATCTGAGCCTTTAAGCGCAGAGTTGAGGTCAGTTATTCCATTCGTGGTTTAACTGTCCCCAACTCCTCCTAAGGCCTCATTTGGCTAGGAAACTAGGTTCAAAACTCATTATTTTAATAACCTTTTATCATATAGTTTGAAAATGTCACCCTCTTTATAAAATAAATCCCATATTTTATTTAATTTACTTTAAATAAAATATAATAATTACTCGTAAATTCACATAATCATATATTCAATTATCTCATTAATAAATAATGTCAATTTATTAATTCTCTAATTAATAATTAAATTAATTAAATAACATCATGCTTAATTAAATAATTTATTTAATTAAATAAGCTCACATAATTTCATACCTTGATAAAATTATTCTCTTTATTAATTTAATAAATGTAACACATATAATTAAATTAATCTATCACAATTGCATCAATTGATTATTTAATCTAATAATTAAATCATAAAAAAAATATTTATTTAATTCAATAAATATTTAAAATAAATTACAAAATTCTCGTTCGTCACAAATTCTGTTTTGGTTATTGCATAATATTAAATATTAAATAAATATTAATATTAAATAAATGGTGTGGTTACTATTAAATAAATGTTATGGTTACTATTACTTTATATTCTGGTTAATATTATATTATGTTTTGGTTACCTATTAGTTATGTATTAGTTACTATTTGATTATGCTTATAATTTTAATATTTGTTGGTTAGCAGGGTACTGTTTAAAATTAAGTTGGTTGATTAGTATGTTAATTATAGAACGTGCAAGTTTGATTTGTAGTAGTGTGTATATTAATACGGTAATTATTAATGTTAGTGTGTATACTAATATTATGTTATTATATTGAAGGACGGACAAATTTCCTGGAAAGAACGATATTATCATGCTTTCTTTTGTATTTGGATCCATTACAATATCATCGAAGATGTGGTTCTATAAATTAAAGACGCCTGGACAGTGATTAGACGACGATGTGAGTATTTTTTAAAAAATTATGTTTTTGTTGTTATGTTTATATTATTTAGTTACATCCATCACATACTTGCATTTTTCAACAACTGTTAATATTCTATTAATTTTTTTTTGGCTCAGCACATCAATGTTACGTTGTATTATTTCCGTAAAATGGCAAGACATTCCGAAAGTGTTCCTATAAGGGTAACGACACGGATTGTTGGTTTCATAGTGTAAGACCCCGAATTTTATGAAATAAAAGTATTCAATTTTTCTTATAATTACTATTCAGTAAATGGTTAAATTGATAAAAGTTAAAGTTAAGGGTGATATATGAATTTTTTTTCAAAATACGCAAGTGGTTAATTATAAAATAATCATTGTTGTCGGGAAATATTCGTTTGGTCGTAGAATATTCTTTCTGTCGGGGAATATTCGTACGACGGCGCAGCTATTTGTGGGCCCCATAACGAATAATTGTCGGGTGAAGAAAACGACAAATTTGAGTTTTTACAAATAACGGCGTAGTTGTTACCGTTAACACTGTTGGAATACCCGGCGGTTAAAATACAGTAATACGCGTTATTGCACAGTAGCACACGGTATTGCAGAGTATTTTTGAAATTATTGATTCTTACGTAAGAAGGCACTACTCAATAATTGTTACAGTAATTACTGTTCAATATTTTATTTTATTGATTCAATAATTGCTACGTTAAAATTTTATATTATTGTTGTTCAATAATTGTCACTGCACAGTATTTCCCATTATCAGATCAATAATTCATATTATTTGAATAATATTATTAGATAACATTATTGGCAATGTCTAGAAAGTTCTGTCTAAGGAGAGGTTTGGTCACCTAATTGCGCGCCAATAAAGATAAATCCTTATTGAAAAGCCCCATCTTTCCTGGGAACGGCCTGGTTGTCATAAATGTGATTCTGTAATATTATTTGTGAATAATTAATTATTGATTCATATGATAAGGAAATATTTATATTATGTGGATATAAACGAGGGATATATTTTTGTGGTTAAAAATGAAGGAGATAATGTTGAGGTTTTTAACCGTATTTTTGTCGGAATGGAGGTATTAAAAATCAGGGTTTTTGAAATATTTTGCGAGGGTTATAATTTTTAATCCGACCGTTGGATCGTGGTAATTTTTGGATATGTTATACATATATAAGTTGAGTATATGTCCACAAATTTTGAACCGTTAAAAATGAACGTATGATTTGTTATGAATTTTACGAGATGACTGGTTCAGAAATTGTTGAATTTTCGGAGTTTATCATTTTGGTGGAAAATTCTAGAATTGGTGGGCCCCACTTGTGGTTGGTGAAGAAATGTGCTGAATTATATTTCAAATATGGTAGGTGGGAATAGTAGCAGGTAAAGCCATCAGGTTACAGGTCAAACCTACCAAAATTTTCCTATAAATAGAGGGCTAAGTTAGAATTGAAAATCACACCAGAAACATAAGCTTTCTCTCTTTCTCTCTCTATATTATGAAGCATATTTTGTGAGTTTTTAGATACTTGGTGAGTTGCTATTCATTAGTGCAAGTTTCCTTCAGTATCATTGTAAGACCCCGAATTTTATGAAATAAAAGTATTCAATTTTTCTATTCAGTAAATGGTTAAATTGATAAAAGGGTGATATATGAATTTTTTTTCAAAAATACGCAAGAGGTTATAAAATATTTATTTTGTCGGGGAATAATCGTTTGGTCGTGGAATATTCTTTCTGTCGGGGAATATTCGTACGACGACGCAGCTATTTGTGGGCCCCATAACGAATAACTATCGGGTGAAGAAACGACAAATTTGAGTTTTTATAAATAACGGCATAGTTGTTACCGTTAACACTGTTGGAATACCCGGTGGTTAAAATACAGTAATACGCGTTATTGCACAGTAGCACACGGTATTGCATAGTATTTTTGAAATTATTGATTCTTACGTAAGAAGGCACTACTCAATAATTGTTACAGTAATTACTGTTCAATATTTTATTTTATTGATTCAATAATTGCTACGTTGAAATTTTATATTATTGTTGTTCAATAATTGTTGCTGCACAGTATTTCCTATTATCAGATCAATAATTCATATTATTTGAATAATATTATTAGATAACATTATTGGCAATGTCTAGAAAGTTCTGTCTAAGGAGAGGTTTGGTCATCTAATTGCGCGCCAGTAAGGAGAAATCCTTATTGGAAAGCCCCCTCTTTCCTGGGAACGGCCTGGTTGTTATAAATGTGATTCTGTAATATTATTTGTGAATAATTAATTATTGAGTCATATGATAAGAAAATATTTATTTTATGTGGATATAAATGAGGAATATATTTTTGTGGTTAAAAAATGAAGGAGTTAATGTTGAGATTTTTATCCGTATTTTTGTCGGAATGGAGGTATTAAAAATCAGAGTTTTTGAGATATTTTGCGGGGGTTATAATTTTTAATCCGACCGTTGGATCGTGGTAATTTTTGGATATGTTATACATATATAAGTTGAGTATATGCCCACAAATTTTGAACCGTTAAAAATGAACGTATGATTTATTATGAATTTTACGAGATGACTGGTTCAGAAATTGTTGAATTTTCGGAGTTTATCATTTTGGTGGAAAATTCTAGAATTGGTGGGCCCCACTTGTGGTTGGTGAAGAAATGTGCTGAATTATATTTCAAATGTGGTGGGTGGGAATAGTAGCAGGTAAAGCCATCAGGTTGCAGGTCAAACCTACCAAAATTTTCCTATAAATAGAGGGTTAAGTTAGAATTGAAAATCACACCAGAAACATAAGTTTTCTCTCTTTCTCTCTCTATATTATGAAGCATATTTTGTGAGTTTTTAGATACTTGGTGAGTTGCTATTCATTAGTGCAAGTTTCTTTCAGCATCATATCCGATATCCAGTCAGAAGTACTGCTCTTTTGAGGTAAGGGATAGTAATGGATTTTAAGGGTTGTTATGATTTTCAGTTTCGTAATTTTTCTGATCTTCAAAAATTATGGAAAAATTTGAAATGATATTTTGATGAGTTTTATTGATTGTGTCCAAAAATGGTGATTTTTGGATGTATAGATTAAGAGTTATGAATTTTACGGGAAAAGACTATTTTAAAAGTAACCGCTTATAATTCCTTGTGGTTAACTCCAAAATTGATGAAATTTTTGTTGGGAGTACATGTGTATGATAGAAGTATACTCTGTAAATTTTAGAATTTTTGGACAAAAGTATAATTTTTGATAAATGTCTAAATATTCGGTGGTTTTGGCCATATGAAAAATAGTAAATGAGTTTTAAATATTCTGAGAAAAATTTATGTTCAATATGGGACTATATTATGCTAAATTCCAGAAAAGAAATATTTTTGGAACTGATTTGGTATTTTTCATGAAAATGGTCTAGTTATGAGTAAATGAATTAAATATGTTATGTGAAGTAAGAAAATTGGAAAATAAGATTTTATGGCTTGAGAATCCTATATGAGTTATATGCAGATTTTTGATGAGGGTTTTGATTATTGGTGATAAAATCTTATGAGTTTGGTATTTTAGAATGATTAAATGCATTATTTAGTAAAGTGTAAACAATTTAAATAAATTGTTTATAAGCTTAAGAAATGTTATTCTTTCAATATCATTATACCAAAATATTGGTATGGATTTTATTGTGGAATTTCTATCTTTTGTGTCGGGGTTACTATTCATGAGTTACTATTCACGATTTACTATTCATGAGTTACGAATATTACTCTTGAGATTAAAACTATATGTTGATCATATTATTTTTATCATCATATATAACATTTTTATAACCCTGATGTTGAAATTCTCTTTCACTGGAGTGTAAAGATGGATAGATTATTGGTATGATCATGACTAGGGTTCTCTTTGGCCTGTAGTGCAAAGTTGAATTGTGACTGGTATGATCATGACCATTGAATTTATAATTGAATATCTTAAGCTTAAGTGCAAAGGTGAATTGATCAACATGGTTATAATTATTGTTTATATAAATTCTGAAATGATTATATATTTCTTTGAGATATGAATATATTTGGCCTGTAGTGCAAATATGAATTGTTGATGAATATCTTTGGCATGTAGTGCAAAGATGGTCTGTTGATAAATATCTTTGGCCTGTAGTGCAAAGATGAACTGTTGTTGAATATCTTTGGCCCGTAGTGCAAAGATGGTTTGTTGATGAATATCTTTGGCCCGTAGTGCAAAGATGGATTTGTTAGTATGATTATAAATAGGAACTGTGATTTGGTATAACCATGATCTTTGATGTTTCAGGTAAAGACAGGTGATAAAAATATTCTTCGTCCTGGGTGCGAAGAAAAATTTATAGTCACAATTATGATTATGAGTTATTCGTATGATTGTGGAAAGGAACTGTTGAGTGATGTTACATGGATAAAACATTGTTGGTGGATTTTTAACGTGGAGAAGATAATAGACTTTATAGTCTATTTGACTCTTCTAATGGATTACATATTCCGCTGCAACTATGGTTAAAATTTTTATCATCTACCATATGTTCTAAATCTCTGATTTATTGTTGATGAAGGCTATTGATAATTGAATTATCTTTAGTCATGATATTCTTTACTGAGCTAGTTGTGTAAGACCCCAACTTATTAATGAATAAAATCAAATTTTCTCTAAATATTATTGCGAATAATAAGGGGTTAATTTTGATATAATACTTTGGTTATGGGTGAAATGTGCAAATTTTGCAAAATAAGCAAGTGGTTATAAAATATTTATTTTTGGTCGGTGAATATTCGGTTGGTCGTGGAATATTCTTGCTGTCGGGGAATATTCGTACGACGACGCAGCCTTGTGTGGGCCCCATAACGGAAAGCGATTGGATGAAGAAAACGACAAGTATAAGTTGTTTATAAATAACGGCGTAGTTGTTACCGTTAATACTGTTGGAATACCCGGTGGTTAAAATACAGTAGCACACGGTATTGCACCAATTATTGATTCTTACGTAAGAAGGCACTACTCAATAATTGTTACAGTAGTTATTATTCAATATTTTATTTTATTGATTCAATAATTGCTGCGTTGATATTTTATATTATTGTTGTTTCAATAATTGTTGCTGCACAGTATTTTCATTTATCAGATCAATAATTCATATTATTTGAATAATATTATTAGATAACATTATTGGCAATGTCTAGAAAGTTCTGTCTAAGGAGAGGTTTGGTCATCTAATTGCGCGCCAGTAAGGAGAAATCCTTATTGGAAAGCCCCCTCTTTCCTGGGAACGGCCTGGTTGTCATAAATGTGATTCTGTAATATTATTTGTGAATAATTAATTATTGATTCATATGATAAGGAAATATTTATGTGGATATAAATGAGGGATATATTTTTGTGGTTAAAAATGAAGGAGTTAATGTTGAGGTTTTTATCAGTATTTTTGTCGGAATGGAGGTATTAAAAATCAGGGTTTTTGAGATAGTTTGCGGGGGTTATAATTTTTAATCCGACCGTTGGATCGTGGTAATTTTTGGATATGTTATACATATATAAGTTGAGTATATGTCCACAAATTTTGAACCGTTAAAAATGAACGTATGATTTATTATGAATTTTACAAGATGACTGGTTCAGAAATTGTTGAATTTTCGGAGTTTATCATTTTGGTGGAAAATTCTAGAATTGGTGGGCCCCACTTGTGGTTGGTGAAGAAATGTGCTGAATTATATTTCAAATGTGGTGGGTGGGAATAGTAGCAGGTAAAGCCATCAGGTTGCAGGTCAAACCTACCAAAATTTTCCTATAAATAGAGGGCTAAGTTAGAATTGAAAATCACACCAGAAACAAGTTTTCTCTCTTTCTCTCTCTAGATTATTGAGTGTATTTTGTGAGTATTTAGATACTTTGAGAGTTTCTATTCATCAGAGCAAGTTTCTTTCAGCCTTATACCGGTATTCCGACCAGAAGTACTGATATTTTGAGGTAAGGGATATTATTTTCTTCTTAATGATATTATTTTCTTCAATATCATTATGCTGAAATATTGATATGAGTTTTTATCAAATTTGGAACTTTTTGTGTCGGGGGTTACTATTCACGTATACGGCACTATTCACGTATACGGCACTATTCACGAATACGGCACTATTCACCGAAAAATAAAATTTTTCCTTTTTGTCCAAGATGTCTATTATGGTTACTATCTTTGATTGTATCCATGTTTTGATCTTTATTTTTGAATTCTGCTTCACAATTGATTATTATGAAGTATTATTGATCTTGGATAAACTGTTATACGAATCCCTACTATTTGTCCTTCTGTCTCATTGGATTCGTTCTCTTTAAGATATTTTTCATCATCCTCAGTCCTAAATGATGATATTACTGAATATCTTTGGCCTGTAGTGCAAAGATGTATAATTACTTGATGAATATCTTTGGCCTGTAGTGCAAAGATGAACAGGTGTTGAGATGAACATGACCGACTGATGATACAAATGAATATCTTTGGCCTGTAGTGCAAAGATGAATATTTGGTTAAAGATGATTATTAATTGATGTTACAGGGATAAAATATTGATGATGGACTTTTAAATCTTAGAAGATAGTAGAATTCTTTCTCTACTTGACTCTTCTAATGGTTTGCTGTTTCCGCTGCAGTTGTTGATCTAAAACTTGTTGTCGATTATATTTTATCAGATTTTTCCCTGTTGAAGACTAACGATAATTTGTTGTATATTATCTTAGTCATAATATTCTTTACTGGGCTAGTTGAGCTCACCCTTTTCCTTTTTGTTCCATTTTTCTTCTCAGGAGGTGAGAACATAGCAGGATCTAGTCGGGGTATGGAGTGATGGTTCTAGAAAGATGTATTAGCAGTCCTCACTATTTCTGTAAAATAGTGTTTGAATAATTGTAATGAGGATTTATTTGAGTGTGGATATTGTCTAGAAGACAATATTTGTATTTAAACTCACAGTATGTGTTGTCGTATTTTGCACGACAATTGTATTATTGAAGTTGTAGTTTGCTTTCTGTACCATGTATTTGGCGACTCAGAATGGGTGTTGTATACCTATTCTGGGGGCGTCACAGTTGGTATCAGAGCTTAGGGATATGATCCCTGGCTGAGATGTGAGACAAGAACTAGGAGGGGAGAGACGGGGAATTCCTTCGCTAGTATGACCTGACTAAGTTTATTTGGTGTTTATTTGGTCGGTCAGAGTATAGGGATAATATATGACATGACTATTAACCCTTGTTTTATGGCAGTATTTAAGAATGGCAGCTGAGAACGTTAATAATGGAGTAAATCAGACCGTGGAGACACCTTTGATCACTACCCAGGGGAACGTGCAACAGGAAGGCAATATTCCTCCTGTAAACAACGTTACCGAGCAAACGATGAATGATGGAATGTTTAGGAGCTTTTTGCAGTTCATGCAAAATCAGACGAGGGAGACTCGTGTGCAGAATACGGGTGGAAATGATAACAACGCGCGGTTTGTCACAGCTAAGCAGTTCAAAGAATTGGGACCACCAGAATTTAAGGGAAAGCCGGATCCGATCATGGCGGAAACGTGGGTCAAGCAAATTACCAAGATATTTGATGTCTTGGGATGCACGGAGGAACAGAAGGTTCCATTCGCCACATTTATGTTCCGCGGTGAGGCAGACTACTGGTGGGAGTCTGTGAAGCGTACCCAGCCTGACGCACTCAACATGTCCTGGGAAACATTTCAAAAACTGTTCAATGACAAGTACTTTCCTGAAAGTATTCGTCATATGAAGGAGGTTGAGTTTATTAGACTGGAACAAAACAACATGACGGTGTCCCAGTACGAGGCGAAGTTTGCAGAGTTATCCAGGTTTGCACCTCATTTGGTCGAAAATGAGGAACGAATGACAAGGATGTTTCTGAGAGGTCTAAAACCCGAGATTCGGCAATATCTTATCTCTCATAAATTTTCTTTATATTCAGATGTTGTAAACAGGGCTCAATTATTAGAGCGAGATAATGAGTATGTGCAACCGAGGGACCACAACCAGGGTCATACCGGTGGCGGCAGTCATCGAAGCAATGAAAACCAGCAGGGAGGAAAACATTCGGACAAAAGCGGTAACCACTCTGGTGGTAATCGTGGTCGTGATAATAGAAGGAGCGAGTCGGGAGGAGATTTCAAGAAGAGAAGGTACAACAATGATAACGTGAAGACGTCAGCACAAACATCAACTGTTTCTAGGGGAGGAGAACGACCACCGGTCGTATGTTACAAATGTGGGAAAGAGGGACATATCAGCCCAAACTGCCCACAACAATCCAAGGTATGTTATAACTGTGGAAAGGAAGGTCATATAGCTCGAGAGTGTTCTGTAGCAAAACCAAGTTCAGCGGGGATGGTGACTCCAAAAGTTATCCCGGATAAGTCGAAATCAGCGGTTCCTGGAAGGGCGTTTGTCGTTACTGGCCAAAACGCGAGAAACCCGAACGAGGTGATCACGGGTAAGCTAATCTTGAATTCTTGCGAAGTTTATACTTTACTAGATACCGGTTCTACCCATTCTTTTATCTCTCCTGCTTGTGCTCAACGTTTAAACTTGACTCCGGAGAAATTGGACTTTAACTTATCTGTTGAAACTCCGTTGGGTGAAACCTTCGTTACATCTACAGTTTATAAATCTTGCATGATCCAAGTTGGCACTATCACATTACCTGTTGATCTTATCTCTTTAAAGATACTTGCTTTTGATGTGATTTTAGGAATTGATTGGTTAACCACTCATCATGCTAAAATTGATTGTTTTCGTAAGGTTGTTAGTTTTCATATTCCTAACCAACCTGTCATACGAATTCAAACTACTAAACCACTAAAATCAGTCACTGTCATATCAAGCCACAAAGCTATTCGTTTATTGAAAAACGGATGTCAAGCTTTCTTAGCCCATGTTATGGATTTGAACAAAGACAAGTCAGATTTGAATAATATTTCTATTGTTAGAGAATTTTCCGATGTATTTCCTGAAGAACTTCCCGGTCTACCCCCGGAACGAGAAATTGAATTCTTTATTGACCTTGAACCCGGTACAAAGCCCATTTCTAAAACCCCATATCGAATGGCTCCTATTGAACTTCAGGAGTTAAAAGTCCAACTACAGGAGTTGTTGGACATCGGTTTTATTCGTCCTAGTACGTCTCCTTGGGGTGCTCCTGTTTTATTCGTAAAGAAGAAAGACGGGAGTATGCGACTTTGTATTGACTATCGAGAATTGAACCATGTCACCATCAAGAATAGGTATCCGCTACCTCGCATTGATGACCTGTTTGACCAGTTGCAAGGAGCACAATTCTTTTCAAAGATCGATCTTCGTTCTGGATATCATCAGCTGAAGATTAAAACTGAGGATATTCCAAAGACTGCCTTCAGAACTCGGTACGGGCATTATGAATTCTTAGTAATGTCTTTTGGATTGACTAATGCTCCTGCTGCCTTCATGGATATGATGAACCGTGTATTCAAAGAATATTTGGATCAGTTCGTTGTTGTCTTTATTGATGACATCCTCATCTATTCCAAAAGCCGTGAAGATCATGAGCGCCATTTGAAGCTGGTACTGCAAAGGCTTCGTGAAAACAAGCTATATGCCAAACTGAAGAAATGCGAGTTCTGGCTTGAGGAAGTAGCATTCCTTGGGCACGTGGTGTCAAAACATGGAGTATCTGTCGACCCGGCGAAGATTGAAGCCATACAAAGTTGGGAGCAACCGAAGTCGGTAACCGAAGTACGTAGCTTTCTGGGCTTAGCTGGTTATTATCGGAGATTTGTGGAAGGATTTTCTCGAATCGCTACTCCGTTAACTCAGCTGACTCGGAAAGATACAAAATTCGTATGGAGTGAGGAATGCGAGAAGAGTTTCCAAGAACTCAAGAGGAGACTCATTTCGGCACCTGTTTTGACAATACCATCTGGTTCGGATGGATTTGTTATCTACAGCGATGCTTCAGGCAAAGGGTTAGGATGTGTTCTCATGCAACATGGGAAAGTCATAGCCTATGCCTCACGACAACTCAAAGAATATGAGAGGAATTATCCTACTCATGATTTGGAGTTGGCAGCAGTCGTTTTTGCGTTGAAGATCTGGAGACACTACCTGTATGGGGAGAAAGTGGAGATCTATACAGATCATAAAAGCCTCAAATATTTCTTCACCCAAAAGGAACTCAACATGCGGCAACGACGTTGGCTTGAGCTGTTGAAAGATTACGATCATACCATCCAATACCATCCTGGAAAAGCAAACGTAGTAGCTGACGCATTGAGTAGAAGATCATATGCGGGTACGAGTGCAATGTTTTTAACACAAAGGCCCATTTTGTATGACTTGCAAAGGATGGAGATAGAGATGAAGGCTCCAAGTACCCACATGATGATATCAAATATACGAGTAGAACCGACTTTAATCGATAAAGTTAAAGCTGCTCAAGCTACGGATATAGAGCTGATGCGTATGAAGAAGAAAGTGCAAGAAGGTGCTATTCCAGAAGCAAGAATCGATGAAGAAGGAATACTTCGAGTCAACTCCAGACTTTGTGTTCCTAACGATTTTGACTTGAAGCATAGAATAATGATGGAGGCACACAACACACCGTTTGCAATCCATCCTGGGAGTACCAAAATGTATCACGATCTTCGACATACATTTTGGTGGAGCAATATGAAAAGAGAGATCGCGGAGTTTATCTCGAGATGTTTAACTTGTCAACGTGTAAAAGCGGAGCATCAAGTACCAAAGGGTCCATTGCAACCACTTGAGATTCCGAAATGGAAGTGGGAACACATTACTATGGATTTTGTTACGGGTCTTCCCAAGGTTTCTCAAGGCATAGATGCGATTTGGGTTATTGTTGATAGATTAACCAAGTCCGCTCATTTCTTGCCGATACGTGAGACTTATTCCCTTGAACGTCTTGCTAGTATGTACGTGAACGAGATTGTGAGATTGCATGGCATGCCAGTATCCATAGTTTCGGATCGTGACCCAAGATTCACTTCACGATTTTGGGTTAGCTTGCAGAAAGCTATGGGCACGGATTTACGATTCAGTTCAGCATACCATCCTCAAACGGACGGACAATCAGAGAGGACTATTCAAACTCTTGAAGATCTATTAAGACTTTGTGTCTTAGATCTCAAAGGGAGTTGGGATAAGTACCTACCATTGGTGGAATTCTCCTACAACAACAGTTATCAGGCGAGCATAGGTATGGCTCCATTTGAGGCGTTGTATGGAAGAAAATGTCGTTCTCCAGTATGCTGGGACGAGGTGGGTGAAGCAACATTGTTGGGACCAGAATTGGTACGCATTACTACAGAGAAGATCCAAACGATTCGACAACGTATACAAACGGCACAGGATCGACAAAAGAGTTATGCGGATCTTCATCGGAAGGACGTGGAATTTAATATTGGGGATCATGTATTGTTACGTGTTGCACCATGGAAGGGAGTTACAAGATTTGGGAAGAGAGGAAAGCTCAATCCAAGATTTGTTGGTCCATTTGAGATTCTTGAGCGAATAGGAAATGTGGCATATAGACTCGCATTACCTCCAAGCATGTCTCGTGTTCATAATGTTTTTCACATATCTATGCTTCGTAAATATGTTAAAGACCCGAACCACATTATTGAGTTAGAACCAGACGAGATAGCTGAAGATTTAACGTACGAGGAGGTACCTGTTAAGATCTTGGATAGGAAAGAGCATGTCCTACGCACGAAGGTTATACCACAAGTTAAGGTTTTGTGGAGAAACCATGCTATTGAAGAAATGACCTGGGAGTTGGAATCAGAAATGAAAGCGAGGTATCCTCACCTTTTTGAAACATCAGGTACGTACGTCAATTTCGAGGACGAAATTTCATAAGGAGGGGAGGTTGTAAGACCCCAACTTATTAATGAATAAAATCAAATTTTCTCTAAATATTATTGTGAATAATAAGGGGTTAATTTGATATAATACTTTGGTTATGGGTGAAATGTGCAAATTTTGCAAAATAAGCAAGTGGTTATAAAATATTTATTTTTGGTCGGTGAATATTCGGTTGGTCGTGGAATATTCTTGCTGTCGGGGAATATTCGTACGACGACGCAGCCTTGTGTGGGCCCCATAACGGAAAGCGATTGGATGAAGAAAACGACAAGTATAAGTTGTTTATAAATAACGGCGTAGTTGTTACCGTTAATACTGTTGGAATACCCGGTGGTTAAAATACAGTAGCACACGGTATTGCACCAATTATTGATTCTTACGTAAGAAGGCACTACTCAATAATTGTTACAGTAGTTATTATTCAATATTTTATTTTATTGATTCAATAATTGCTGCGTTGATATTTTATATTATTGTTGTTTCAATAATTGTTGCTGCACAGTATTTTCATTTATCAGATCAATAATTCATATTATTTGAATAATATTATTAGATAACATTATTGGCAATGTCTAGAAAGTTCTGTCTAAGGAGAGGTTTGGTCATCTAATTGCGCGCCAGTAAGGAGAAATCCTTATTGGAAAGCCCCCTCTTTCCTGGGAACGGCCTGGTTGTCATAAATGTGATTCTGTAATATTATTTGTGAATAATTAATTATTGATTCATATGATAAGGAAATATTTATGTGGATATAAATGAGGGATATATTTTTGTGGTTAAAAATGAAGGAGTTAATGTTGAGGTTTTTATCAGTATTTTTGTCGGAATGGAGGTATTAAAAATCAGGGTTTTTGAGATAGTTTGCGGGGGTTATAATTTTTAATCCGACCGTTGGATCGTGGTAATTTTTGGATATGTTATACATATATAAGTTGAGTATATGTCCACAAATTTTGAACCGTTAAAAATGAACGTATGATTTATTACGAATTTTACAATATGACTGGTTCAGAAATTGTTGAATTTTCGGAGTTTATCATTTTGGTGGAAAATTCTAGAATTGGTGGGCCCCACTTGTGGTTGGTGAAGAAATGTGCTGAATTATATTTCAAATGTGGTGGGTGGGAATAGTAGCAGGTAAAGCCATCAGGTTGCAGGTCAAACCTACCAAAATTTTTCCTATAAATAGAGGGCTAAGTTAGAATTGAAAATCACACCAGAAACAAGTTTTCTCTCTTTCTCTCTCTAGATTATTGAGTGTATTTTGTGAGTATTTAGATACTTTGAGAGTTTCTATTCATCAGAGCAAGTTTCTTTCAGCCTTATACCGGTATTCCGACCAGAAGTACTGATATTTTGAGGTAAGGGATATTATTTTCTTCTTAATGATATTATTTTCTTCAATATCATTATGCTGAAATATTGATATGAGTTTTTATCAAATTTGGAACTTTTTGTGTCGGGGGTTACTATTCACGTATACGGCACTATTCACGTATACGGCACTATTCACGAATACGGCACTATTCACCGAAAAATAAAATTTTTCCTTTTTGTCCAAGATGTCTATTATGGTTACTATCTTTGATTGTATCCATGTTTTGATCTTTATTTTTGAATTCTGCTTCACAATTGATTATTATGAAGTATTATTGATCTTGGATAAACTGTTATACGAATCCCTACTATTTGTCCTTCTGTCTCATTGGATTCGTTCTCTTTAAGATATTTTTCATCATCCTCAGTCCTAAATGATGATATTACTGAATATCTTTGGCCTGTAGTGCAAAGATGTATAATTACTTGATGAATATCTTTGGCCTGTAGTGCAAAGATGAACAGGTGTTGAGATGAACATGACCGACTGATGATACAAATGAATATCTTTGGCCTGTAGTGCAAAGATGAATATTTGGTTAAAGATGATTATTAATTGATGTTACAGGGATAAAATATTGATGATGGACTTTTAAATCTTAGAAGATAGTAGAATTCTTTCTCTACTTGACTCTTCTAATGGTTTGCTGTTTCCGCTGCAGTTGTTGATCTAAAACTTGTTGTCGATTATATTTTATCAGATTTTTCCCTGTTGAAGACTAACGATAATTTGTTGTATATTATCTTAGTCATAATATTCTTTACTGGGCTAGTTGAGCTCACCCTTTTCCTTTTTGTTCCATTTTTCTTCTCAGGAGGTGAGAACATAGCAGGATCTAGTCGGGGTATGGAGTGATGGTTCTAGAAAGATGTATTAGCAGTCCTCACTATTTCTGTAAAATAGTGTTTGAATAATTGTAATGAGGATTTATTTGAGTGTGAATATTGTCTAGAAGACAATATTTGTATTTAAACTCACAGTATGTGTTGTCGTATTTTGCACGACAATTGTATTATTGAAGTTGTAGTTTACTTTCTGTACCATGTATTTGGCGACTCAGAATGGGTGTTGTATACCTATTCTGGGGGCGTCACAAGTTGTGCTCACCCTTTTGCTTCATAATTCCTTTCAGGTAATAAGAGTGTAGCTGGGTCGAGCGTGGGTAACAAGGGAATAGAACGGTGGTCATCATTTAGTAGTTATATTTGGTGAAGAAAATAGGGTGAGGCGAACCCAACGTTGGAAGGGTGTTTTGTCACTATCATACAAGATGTCTAATGACATACAACCTCGTGTCATCATAGGACAGAGTTGTGCTCATCCACTTGCTGAGTATATCTATGGGCACTACCTATATAATCTTGGTGTTTGTTTGAAGTATAATTCTCAATTAGAGACAGTGGAGATAATGATAAGTCAAGAGAAGACTCACCATTGGGAAGAATATGATAGTAATCTTCTCGTTTTTCTTTGGGGTCTATTGGGTCAACCAAGGATAATTCTGTGGCCATATGATATCTATCATAACCTAGATGCGTGGCCTCCCATGTACGAAGGTTTTCTTGAGCACTTCCCAAAGATTCTAATTTCTAAAACAGTTTTTGACTATACCTTTATGTAAGGTGTTATTGTGAGGTGATGTCCACGGTTGGAACATGAGTCACATTTGGTATATATTTGTATCCAAACTCACAGCATATGTGTTGTTGTATTTTGCACGACAATTGTTGTAATAAAGTTGTAGTTGTTTTCTGTACCATGTATTTGGCGACTCAGAATAGGTTGGATGGAATGAACCTATTTTGGGGTTGTCACATGTGGTATCAGAGCTTAGGGATATGATCTCTGGCGGAGATCGGGGAATACAACTAGGAGGGGAGAGATGAGTAAATCCTTCGCTAGTGTGTCCTACCTAAGCTTATTTGTTGGTCAGTCATAATATCAGGATATTATGTGATATGTTAATTTGTTAAATTAACCCTTGTTTTGAAGCTGTATTCTAGAATGATATTTGAAATACAGGAGATGAGCAATGGAGAAATTATGATGACAGGAAAGATGTAATCTGAAATAGAAGCAAGGTATTTTCAACTCTTTGAAATACCAGGTACGTAAATTTCGAGGACGAAATTTCATAAGGAGGGGAGATTGTAAGACCCCGAATTTTATGAAATAAAAGTATTCAATTTTTCTATTCAGTAAATGGTTAAATTGATAAAAGGGTGATATATGAATTTTTTTTCAAAAATACGCAAGAGGTTATAAAATATTTATTTTATCGGGGAATAATCGTTTGGTCGTGGAATATTCTTTCTGTCGGGGAATATTCGTACGACGACGCAGCTATTTGTGGGCCCCATAACGAATAACTATCGGGTGAAGAAACGACAAATTTGAGTTTTTATAAATAACGGCATAGTTGTTACCGTTAACACTGTTGGAATACCCGGTGGTTAAAATACAGTAATACGCGTTATTGCACAGTAGCACACGGTATTGCATAGTATTTTTGAAATTATTGATTCTTACGTAAGAAGGCACTACTCAATAATTGTTACAGTAATTACTGTTCAATATTTTATTTTATTGATTCAATAATTGCTACGTTAAAATTTTATATTATTGTTGTTCAATAATTGTCACTGCACAGTATTTCCCATTATCAGATCAATAATTCATATTATTTGAATAATATTATTAGATAACATTATTGGCAATGTCTAGAAAGTTCTGTCTAAGGAGAGGTTTGGTCACCTAATTGCGCGCCAATAAAGATAAATCCTTATTGGAAAGCCCCATCTTTCTTGGGAACGGCCTGGTTGTCATAAATGTGATTCTGTAATATTATTTGTGAATAATTAATTATTGATTCATATGATAAGGAAATATTTATATTATGTGGATATAAACGAGGGATATATTTTTGTGGTTAAAAATGAAGGAGATAATGTTGAGGTTTTTAACCGTATTTTTGTCGGAATGGAGGTATTAAAAATCAGGGTTTTTGAAATATTTGCGAGGGTTATAATTTTTAATCCGACCGTTGGATCGTGGTAATTTTTGGATATGTTATACATATATAAGTTGAGTATATGTCCACAAATTTTGAACCGTTAAAAATGAACGTATGATTTGTTATGAATTTTACGAGATGACTGGTTCAGAAATTGTTGAATTTTCGGAGTTTATCATTTTGGTGGAAAATTCTAGAATTGGTGGGCCCCACTTGTGATTGGTGAAGAAATGTGCTGAATTATATTTCAAATGTGGTGGGTGGGAATAGTAGCAGGTAAAGCCATCAGGTTGCAGGTCAAACCTACCAAAATTTTCCTATAAATAGAGGGTTAAGTTAGAATTGAAAATCACACCAGAAACATAAGTTTTCTCTCTTTCTCTCTCTATATTATGAAGCATATTTTGTGAGTTTTTAGATACTTGGTGAGTTGCTATTCATTAGTGCAAGTTTCCTTCAGCATCATATCCGATATCCAGTCAGAAGTACTGCTCTTTTGAGGTAAGGGATAGTAATGGATTTTAAGGGTTGTTATGATTTTCAGTTTCGTAATTTTTCTGATCTTCAAAAATTATGAAAAAATTTGAAATGATATTTTGATGAGTTTTATTGATTGTGTCCAAAAATGGTGATTTTTGGATGTATAGATTAAGAGTTATGAATTTTATGAGAAAAGACTATTTTAAAAGTAACCGCTTATAATTCCTTGTGGTTAACTCCAAAATTGATGAAATTTTTATTGGGAGTACATGTATATGATAGAAGTATACTCTGTAAATTTCAGAATTTTTGGACAAAAGTATAATTTTTGATAAATGTCTAAATATTCGGTGGTTTTGGCCATATGAAAAATAGTAAATGACTTTTAAATATTCTGAGAAAAATTTATGTTCAATATGGGACTATATTATGCTAAATTCCAGAAAAGAAATATTTTTGGAACTGATTTGGTATTTTTCATGAAAATGGTCTAGTTATGAGTAAATGAATTAAATATGTTATGTGAAGTAAGAAAATTGGAAAATAAGATTTTATGGCTTGAGAATCCTATATGAGGTATATGCAGATTTTTGATGAGGGTTTTGATTATTGGTGATAAAATCTTATGAGTTTGGCATTTTAGAATGATTAAATGCATTATTTAGTAAAGTGTAAACAATTTAAATAAATTGTTTATAAGCTTAAGAAATGTTATTCTTTCAATATCATTATACCAAAATATTGGTATGGATTTTATTGTAGAATTTCTATCTTTTGTGTCGGGGTTACTATTCATGAGTTACTATTCACGATTTACTATTCATGAGTTACGAATATTACTCTTGAGATTAAAACTATATGTTGATCATATTATTTTTATCATCATATATAACATTTTTATAACCCTGATGTTGAAATTCTCTTTCACTGGAGTGTAAAGATGGGTAGATTATTGGTATGATCATGACTAGGGTTCTCTTTGGCCTGTAGTGCAAAGTTGAATTGTGACTGGTATGATCATGACCATTGAATTTATAATTGAATATCTTAAGCTTAAGTGCAAAGGTGAATTGATCAACATGGTTATAATTATTGTTTATATAAATTCTGAAATGATTATATATTTCTTTGAGATATGAATATATTTGGCCTGTAGTGCAAATATGAATTGTTGATGAATATCTTTGGCATGTAGTGCAAAGATGGTCTGTTGATAAATATCTTTGGCCTGTAGTGCAAAGATGAACTGTTGTTGAATATCTTTGGCCCGTAGTGCAAAGATGGTTTGTTGATGAATATCTTTGGCCCGTAGTGCAAAGATGGATTTGTTAGTATGATTATAAACAGGAACTGTGATTTGGTATAACCATGATCTTTGATGTTTCAGGTAAAGACAGGTGATAAAAATATTCTTCGTCCTGGGTGCGAAGAAAAATTTATAGTCACAATTATGATTATGAGTTATTCATATGATTGTGGAAAGGAACTGTTGAGTGATGTTACATGGATAAAACATTGTTGGTGGATTTTTAACATGGAGAAGATAATAGACTTTATAGTCTATTTGACTCTTCTAATGGATTGCATATTCCGCTGCAACTATGGTTGAAATTTTTATCATTTACCATATGTTCTAAATCTCTGATTTATTGTTGATGAAGGCTATTGATAATTGAATTATCTTTAGTCATGATATTCTTTACTGAGCTAGTTGTGCTCACCCTTTTACTTCACAATTCCTTTCAGGTAATAAGAGTGTAGCTGGGTCGAGCGTGGGTAACAAGGGAATAGAACGGTGGTCATCATTTAGTAGTTATATTTGGTGAAGAAAATAGGGTGAGGCGAACCCAACATTGGAAGGGTATTTTGTCACTATCATACAAGATGTCTAATGACATACAACCTCGTGTCATCATAGGACAGAGTTGTGCTCATCCACTTGCTGAGTATATCTATGGGCACTACCTATATAATCTTGGTGTTTGTTTAAAGTATAATTCTCAATTAGAGACAGTGGAGATAATGATAAGTCAAGAGAAGACTCACCATTGGGAAGAATATGATAGTAATCTTCTCGTTTTTCTTTGGGGTCTATTGGGTCAACCAAGGATAATTCTGTGGCCATATGATATCTATCATAACCTAGATGCGTGGCCTCCCATGTACGAAGGTTTTCTTGAGCACTTCCCAAAGATTCTAATTTCTAAAACAGTTTTTGACTATACCTTTATGTAAGGTGTTATTGTGAGGTGATGTCCACGGTTGGAACATGAGTCACATTTGGTATATATTTGTATCCAAACTCACAGCATATGTGTTATTGTATTTTGCACGACAATTGTTGTAATAAAGTTGTAGTTATTTTCTGTACCATGTATTTGGCGACTCAGAATAGGTTGGATGGAATGAACCTATTTTGGGGTTGTCACAATCATATCCGATATCCAGTCAGAAGTACTGCTCTTTTGAGGTAAGGGATAGTAAGGGATTGTAAGGGATATTAAGGGATTTTAAGGGTTGTTATGATTTTCCGTTTCGTAATTTTTCTGATCTTCAAAAATTCTGGAAAAATTTGAAATAATATTTTGATGAGTTTTCTTGATTGTGTCCAAAAATGGTGATTTTTGGATGTATAGATTGAGAGTTATGAATTTTATGAGAAAAGACTATTTTAGAAGTAACAGCTTATAATTTTTTGTGGTTAACTCCAAAATTGATAAAATTTTTATTAGGAGTACATGTATATGATAGAAGTATACTCTGTAAATTTCAGAATTTTTAGACAAAAGTATAATTTTTGATAAATGTCTAAATATTCGGCTATTTTGGCCATATGAAAAATAGTAAATGACTTTTAAAAATTCTGAGAAAAATATATGTTCACTATGGGACTATATTATGCTAAATTTCAGAAAAGAAATATTTTTGGAACGGATTTGGTATTTTTCATGAAAATAGTCTAGTTATGAGAAAATGAATTAAATATGTTATGTGAAGTAAGAAAATTGGAAAATAGGATTTTATGGATTGAGAATCCTATATATGAGGTATATGCAGATTTTTGATGAGGGTTTTGGTTATTGATGATGAAATCTTAAGAGTTGGCATTTTATGATGATTAAATGCATTAATTAGTAAAGTGTAAACAATTTAAATAAATTGTTTATAAGCTTAAGAAATGTTATTCTTTTAATATCATTATACCGAAGTATTGGTATGAATTTTATTGTGGAATTTCTACCTTTTTGAGTCGGTGTTACTATTCACGAGTTACTATTCACGACAAAATTGGTTTCTTTTACTAACCAAATTATAGTTGATTTATGAATATTACTCTTGAGATTAAATCTATATGTTGATTATATTGATTTTATTATCATATATAACATTTTTATAACCCTGATGTTGAATTTCTCTTTCACTGGAGTGTAAAGATGGGTAGATTATTGGTATGATCATGACTAGGGTTCTCTTTGGCCTGTAGTGCAAAGTTGAATTGTGACCGGTATGATCATGACCATTGAATTTATAATTGAATATCTTTAGCTTAAGTGTAAAGATGAATTGATTAACATGGTTATAATTATGGTGTATATAAATTCTGAAATGATTATATATTTCTTTGAGATATGAATATATTTGGCCTGTAGTGCAAATATGAATTGTTGAGGAATATCTTTGGCCTGTAGTGCAAAGATGAATTGTAGATGAATATCTTTGGCCAGTAATGCAAAGATGAACTGTGGATGAATATCTTTGGCCTGTAGTGCAAAGATGACTTGTTGATGAATATCTTTGGCCCGTAGTGCAAAGATGAAGTTATTAGTATGATTATGAACAGGAACTGTGATTTGGTATAACCATGATGTTTGATGTTTCAGGTGATGAAAATTATCTTCGTCCTAGATGAGAAGAGGAATTTAGAACTACAGTTATGATTATGAGTTATTCATATGATTGTGGACCAGAATTGTTGATTGATGCTACAGGGATAAAACATTGTTGGTGGATTTTTAACATGGAGAAAAGAATAGACTTTATAGTCTATTTGACTCTTCTAATGGATTGCTCGTTCCGCTGCAACTATGGTTGAAATTTTTATCATTTACCATATGTTCTAAATCTCTGATTTATTATTGATGAAGGCTATTGATAATTTAATTATCTTTAGTCATGATATTCTTTACTGAGCTAGTTGTGCTCACCCTTTTGCTTCACAATTCCTTTCAGGTAATAAGAGTGTAGCTGGGTCGAGCGAGGGTAACGGGGAAATAGAACGGTGGTCTCTAGCTGTGGATGTTCTCCCAAAGCAGTATAGAAAAGTTCATTTAGTAGTTATATTTGGTGAATCCAATAGGGTAAGGTGTACCCAACGTTGGAAGGGTGGTTTGCCACTATCATACAAGATGTCTAACGACATACAACCTCGTGTCATCATAAGACAGGGATGTGCTCATCCACTTGCTGAGTATATATACGAGCACTACCTATATAATCTTGGTGTTTGTTTGAAGTATAATTCTCAGTTAGATACAGTGGAGATAATGATAAGTCAAGAGAAGACTCACCATTGGGAAGAATATGATAGTAATCTTCTCGTTTTTCTTTGGGGTCTATTGGGTCAACCAAGGATAATTCTGTGGCCATATGATATCTATCATAACCTAGACGCATGGCCTCCCATGTACGAAGGTTTCCTTGAGCACTTCCCAAAGATTCTAGTTTCTAAAACAGTTTTTGACTATACCTTTATGTAAGGTGTTATTGTGAGGTGATGTCCACGGTTGGAACATGAGTCACATTTGGTATATATTTGTATCCAAACTCACAGCATATGTGTTGTTGTATTTTGCACGACAATTGTTGTAATAAAGTTGTAGTTGTTTTCTGTACCATGAATTTGACGACTCAAAATGGGTTGGGTGGAATGGACCTATTTTGGGGTTGTCACACATAGCAAGATCACCGCTCTTTTTGAGGGGTATACAAAAAAAATTGTGACAAAATTGTTCTGTCTAGGGAGGGTGATGTTGCTGAATACATACATGGGTTGTTTATGGATGTCAACACACCATGGAAGAACGTTGACTATGTGTTGTTCCCAATTCATATGTCATCACCGGACCATTGGTTGTTGTTGACTTTTGATGTGCATCGTAGGTGTCTAACTGTTTACAATTCTCTACAACCAAAAAGGAAATCCATGTAAACTAAAATATCTGATGTTTGTGAGCCGTACATCTTCATTCTTTCCATACTATTACGCAAGTCTGGTTTTTGGAAAGATAGGTTCGACATTGACTTCAGCAGTGACCCGTATCGCAACAAGGACGAAGACGATATAATTGAGTTGGAATTTGCTGTGACGGTTCCTGAACAAGTAGAGGGGTAAGGGTTAAATTGTGTACATTTTTTTAATTATTACATATAGGTTGATTTTATTTTTGATTTTTGTTATATGTTGTTTGTTGTTACAATGATTGTGGGATGTTCACAATTTGTTTTGCTGAGCATGTCATTCATCAGAAGTTTGATCAGATTCCTATTCCTTTCCCCATTGCGCAGTATCGAAAAAAGTTATGCACAAACCTATATATGCATGCAAGGAACAAGCAGTTTGAGGGCTATGATACTGATAGAGAATTTTCAGGAAGATTTGTTCCAGATTTTGATTAGTTCAGATTTTGTTGTTTTGTCTTTATTAATTTTGTTGTGTATTTTTTTTAAGTTTTGGTGTTATACACAACATTTGTGTATGGTTTATGATTTTTTGATGTTCATTGGATCTTATGTAGATGGGATTACATATTTGATTATATTAGCATTAATGAAAGAGATATTGTTTGTTGGTTGGTATTTTGTTTCTTTTTAAGTTGTGTTTGTTGAATTTTTTTTCAAATATACAGTTGGTAACCAATCATGTATAAAGGGGTAACCAGATAATAATTTGATAGTAACCAGAGAGTTACAAGATTGTATTATGACATATATAATATGTTAAGTGTACATGTGTTATGTATACATGGATTTCATAAACTTCAATACCCTTTTAATTACAGTTTGCTGGATATAAAGGTTGTTTATGTTGTGGTTACCATTATAAACTGGTATGGTTACTGTTATGAAATTAGGTGGTTACTGTGATGGTTACTGTTATGTAATTATTTGGGTACCATTAAACATTGTTATGGTTACTATTATGTAATTATTTGGTTAAAAACTGGTATGGTTACTGTTATGTTATTAGGTGGTAAATGTTATGGTTACTGTTATGTAATTATGTGGTTACCATTAAAAACTGTTATGATTACTGTTATGTATTTATTTGATTACTGTTATTGTTAATGTTTCATTGAAATCAGAAATCAATATATAAATGAATAACAATTTTGTTTACTATACACAATCAAAAATTTTACAAACCAATCGTTTAATGATTACTCAAAGTAAACAATAATACATTCATGTATTTAAACTATTAATATAACTGCACTATATCAGACCCTTTTTAGTGGTCTTAAAATCGGGGGATTATTGCATGTTTTCCTGTCGTGTCCTTTTTCTTGGCACCTGCTGCATTTGTTTTGAATTTTGATTTCAGATCCGTGTTTGTACCTCCCTTTTTTTGGTCTTCCTGCTGGTCTTCTTGTGTTGGGTGGTTTTATACATATGTTTCTTACTTCTTCTGATACATCCCAGTTTTCTTTGTCATCTAATGGCATGATGGAAGCTGAATATGTCTCGACCAAAGTTGCTTTAGTGTAATTTCTTGAGCAAAAATCATAACAGCTCAAATTTCTCTTGCTTATAACAGTAGCAGCGTGTGGACAAGGCATCTCATGGTACTGAAATTTACGGCATGTGCATGTCTTTTGTTCGATGTCCACAATATACTGTTTAGAGACATCGTAAACAGTGAAAATCACTAAGTTTGATGTCTCAACCTACAACACCCAATGCATACAATCAGATTAATAGTTGCATGCCAAATATACAGTAAGCAAATAACTAGTACCAGAATGTTAGTTAATAAGTAACCACCAATATAAAAGAAACAATTATAAATCTCATTAACATTATAATGTTACATATTAACTAAGTCAGTATTGATTAGTAACCAGTATGATGTGACACAGTAACCAAATAAGCATTATACAGTAACCATTATATAATTACACAGTAAGCAATTCAGTAGTAGTCAGTAACCAATATAATGTTGCACATTAGGTAAGTTAGCATTAGTCTGTAACTAAGTCAGTATTCAAGTTACTGTTAGTCAGTATAATTTTACACAGTAACCAACTTAGCAATAGGCAGGAACCATTATATGATTACAGAGTAAGCAAGCCAACAATAGTCAGTAACCAATAAAATGTTGCACAGTAACTAATTTAGCATTATTAAGTAACCAAGTTAATAATAATCAGTAAGTTGCAAATGTAAATTAGGATGCAATAATTTAAATCAAGTATTAATTACTTTAAGTATATTTGATTTTAAGATATTAGATTGCAACTTTCTCTCAGCCGTTGTGGAAAGAGTTGTGAATGTTGATATGGCTGATTGTTTGTTTGTGAAATACCATCTCTGAACCAGACAACGTAGGCATTCAATCATTGACGCAACTGGAAGATCCTTGATAAACTTGATTGCATTGTTAATAGATTCGGCTGTGTTTGAAGTCATTGTTGAGTACCTACTTACAGTCCCATGGAGCCTGGTGCACTTATCCAATCTGACCTCTTCCTCCATATATGTCCTTATTCGAGGATCAATGGCATCAAGTTCAGCCATGTGTTTGTTGAATTGTTCAACAGTGTAAGCTCTACAAGCCCCGTTGTAAGCCTGTTTAACTTCTTCTCCTTTCTTTTTGAATTTGTTTTTTATATTTTTCAGTATATGATATGTGCAGGAACCATGCATGATATCCGGCAACACAAAATTCAGTCCTTGTATAATGGCTTCATGCCTGTCTGAAACAATACATTGAACTTCCCTAACTCCACAAGTAATTCTCAAATTTACGAAAAACCATCTCCAAGACATTTCATTTTCGCTGTCAACAACTGAAAAAGCAATGGGAATAATGTTTCGGTTTGCATCTTGTGTGCTTGCCATCAGTAGTGTTTTGACGACCCCAAAACAGGTCCATTCCATCCAACCTATTCTGAGTCGCCAAATACATGGTACAGAAAATAACTACAACTTTATTACAACAATTGTCGTGCAAAATATAACAACACATATGCTGTGAGTTTGGATACAAATATATACCAGATGTGACTCATGTCCCAACCGTGGACAGCACCTCACAATGACACCTTACATAAAGGTATAGACAAAAACTGTTTTAGAAATTAGAATCTTTGGGAAGTGCTCAAGGAAACCTTTGTACATGGGAGACCATGCTTCTGGGTTGTGATAGATATCATATGGCCACAGAATTTTCCTTGGTTGACCCAATATACCCCAAAGAAAAACGAGAAGATTGCTATCATATTCTTCCCAATGGTGAGTCTTCTCTTGACTTATCATTATCTCCACTGTCTCTAATTGAGAATTATACTTCAAACAAATACCAAGATTATATAGGTAGTGCTCGTAAATATACTCAGCAAGTGGATGAGCACAATCCTGTCTTATGATGACACGAGGTTGTATGTCATTAGACATCTTGTATGATAGTGGCAAAACACCCTTCTAACGTTGGGTTCGCTTCACCCTAGATGATTTACCAAATATAACTACTAAATGATGACCACCGTTCTATTCCCTTGTTACCCCCGCTCGACCCAGCTACACTCTTATTACCTGAAAGGAATTGTGAAACAGAAGGGTGAGCACAACTAGCTCAGTAAAGAATATCATGACTAAAGATAAATAAGTTATCAATAGCCTTCAACAGAATTAAATCAGAGATTTAGAACATATGGTAGATGATAAAACTTTTCAACCATAGTTGCAGCGGAACGAGCAATCCATTAGAAGAGTCAAATAGACCATAAAATCTATTATATTCTCCATGTTAAAAATCCATCAACAATGTTTTATCCCTATAACATCAATCAACAGTTCTGGTCCACAATTATATAAATAACTCATAATCATAATTGTGATTCTAAATTCCTCTTCGCATCTAGGACGAAGATAATTTTTATCACATGTCTTTAGCTAAAATATCAAAGATCATGGTTATACCAAATCACAGTTCCTGTTCATAATCATACTAATAAATTCATCTTTTTTGCACTACGGGCCACCGATATTCGTCAACAGTTCATCTTTGCACTACTGGCCAAAGATATTCAACAACAGATCATCTTTGCACTACAGGCCAAAGATATTCAACCACAGATCATCTTTGCACTATGGGCCAAAGATATTTCTCAACAATTCATATTTACTTTACGGGCCAAAGATATTCCTCAACAATTCATATATATTAATATCTCAAAGAAATATATAATCATTTCAGAATTTATATACACCATAATTATAACCATGTTAATCAATTCATCTTTACCCTTAAGCTATAGATATTCAATTATAAATTCAATGGTCATGATCATACCAGTTAACAATTCATCTTTGCACTACAGGCCAAAGATATTCCTCAGTCACGATCATACCAATAATTTACCCATCTTTACACTCAAGTGAAAGAGAAATTCAACATCAGGGTTATAAAAATGTTATATATGATAATAAAAATAATATGATCAACAACTGCATTTATTTTCAAGAGCAACAATCATAAATCAACGATAATTTGGTCAGAAAAAGAAACTAATTTTTGTCGTGAATAGTACCCATGAATAGTAACTCGTGAATAGTAACTCATAAATAATAACTCATGAATAGTAACTCGTAAATAGTACTTCGTATTCGTACATAGTACCGTATACGTAAATAATGTCATATACGTAAATAGTATCATATACATAAATAGTGCCGTATACGTGAATAGTATCGTATACGTGAACAGTAATCCCGACTCAAAAAGGTAAAAATTCTACAATAAAATCCATACCAATATTTCAGTATAATGATATTGAAAGAATAACATTATTATGAAGAATATAGCATCACTTAATATACCTTACGATCCCTTACCTCAAAAGAGCAGCACTTCTGACTGGATATCGGATATGACGTTGAAGTAAACTTGCACTGATGAATAGTAACTCACCAAGTATCTAAATACTCACAAAATACACTCGATAATCTAGAGAGAAAAAGAGAGAAAACTTATGAATTCTAATGTGATTTTCAATTCTAACTTAGCCCTCTATTTATAGGAAAATGTTAGCACGCCGAAGCAGACTTGACCTGCTACCTGATGGCTTTACCTACTACTATTCCACCCACCAAAAATCAGTCATCTTCCCCAAAAACTAAAAGTGGGGCCCACCCATTTCTAGAATTTTCCACCAAAATCGTTTATAAACCTAATTTCCGAATCAGTCACCTCTTAAAATTCATAACAAATCATTCGTTCATTTTTAACGGTTCAAAATTTGTGAACATATACTCAACTTATATATGTATAACATATCCAAAAATCACAACGATCTAACGGTTAGATTAAAAATTATAACTCACACAATAAAGCTGTAAGAACACTGATTTGATCTTTTAATACCTCCAATCCGACAAAATACTGATAAAATATCTCAACATTAATTCCTTCATTTATAACCACATAAATAAATCCATCATTTATATCTACATCAAATAAATATTTCATTATCATATAAATCAATAATTAATTATTCATAAATAATATTACAGAATCACATTTATGACAAACCAGGCCGTTCCCAGGAAAGAGGGGGCTTTCTAATAAGGATTTCTCCTTATTGGCGCGCAATTAGGTGACCAAACCTCTCCTTGACAGAACTTTCTAGACATTGCCAATAATGCTATCTAATAATATTATTCAAATAATATGAATTATTGATCTGATAGTGGAGATACTGTGCAGTGATAATTATTGAAATAACAATAATATAAAATATCAATGCAGCAATTATTGAATCAATAAAATAAAATATTGAACAGTAATTACTGTAACAATTATTGAGTAGTGCCTTCTCACGTAAGAATCAATAATTGAAAAAAATACTGTGCAATACCGTGTGCTACCGTGCAACTACGCGTGTTACTGTATTTTAACCACCAGGTATTCCAACAGTGTTAATAGTAACAACTACGCCATTATTTATAAAAACTCAAATTTGTCGTTTTATTCATCCGACCGTTTTCCGTTATGGGGCCCACAAATGGCTGCGCCGTCGTACGAATATTCCCCGACAGAAAGAATATTTCACGACCAAACAAATATTCCCTGATAACAATGAATATTTTATAACCACTTGCTTACTTTGCAAAATTTTCACATTTCACCTATAACTTTAAACTTTTATCAATTTTAACCATTTACTGAATAGTAATTATAAGAAAAAATTGAATACTTTTATTTCATAAAATTCGGGGTCTTGCAAGTGTCCCCCCGTAAGTTGATTGTATGAACGTGCCATCGATTACAATGATTGGAAAATAATGGTGTCATGCTTGAATGGACGCTCCAATGGCAAAGAATAGATACTTGAAACGGCCATTTGTTTCCAACTCAAGGGCTGTGACGGAGCCTGATATAAAAATCAGCATTATCATTAGAATTACAAGTAGTATACAGTATCCAAATTACTAGTTATCGGTAACCGTTCATGTGGTTAATGGTATACAACTTGTATACTACATTTAGTAACTAAACACGCATATTAAGGTAAACCAAACATGTATAATAACCGTATACAAATTATATAAAGGTTTAGTAACTAAACATACATACTAACACATATAATGTCAAATTGGTTACTGTATAATGCTATATTGGTTACTGTATAATACTTAATTGGATACTGAATAATGCTATTTTTGTAACCACATGCTTAGTAACTAGTCATTAGACAGTAACCAATATAGCATTAGACAGTAACCACATGCTTAGTAACCAATGCATTAGACAGTAACAGCATGTTGCATGAAGGTAACCAAGACAGCATTAAGCAGTAACCAAATTTACAATGGTAACCTTCTAATGTGTAATGTTGTATTGGTTATTGTGTAACATCATATTGGTTACTGTCTAATGATGTAAAACCAATAAAATATTTTAAAGTCTTACCTGGATTTATTTTCTTCAACATGTGTAACCATGATGGGATGAGTGAGTAGTCATGTGGATTTCCTCTCACCTTTTCCAACGCTTTCTCCTTCGATCTCCATGTTTTTTGGTAAGAGATAGACACATTATATTCTGACATCATGTCTTCCACAATATCGGTTGGTGTGTATATTTTCTTAAAATTTATTATTTTTTGCATTATGCATTCACTGACCAACTCACTATTTGCCTGTCTGTGGTCTCCCAACAATACATTGACCGAACAAGTGTGGATGTTGTTGAATTCTCTAACCTTGAACATACTGGTTTTTCGAAAACTTGATGCTCTCATCTTCCATTTGCAATTTTCATCGTATACACACACTAGCACAAAGTCTCTATAACTTGTTCGTTGGACTTTGTGTTGTCTGTTTTTTCTGATCGAATGCAGTCTCATAGCTTGTGATAGGATTTTTTTGTCTTTATAGGTTTGATGTAATTTTACATCACGTTCATTCGGATCCGATATTACATCATCATATCGTTCTTCCGCTTATGATTTGTCATGTTGTATGTCTCGTTGTTGTTCAATAATTTTCATTGCAAGCTGATCAGCATATTGCGTTCCAAATCGGCATTCTTGTCTTGCTAGTAGAACTAGTGTTGAATTCCTTTGTGTTGATCTGATTGGCATTACATCGTGAATTGTAGATTCTTCTACATTTGTCAAGTTATGCAACATTGTTGTGCGTCCCATTATGTTTTCAATATCCACAATCAGTGGGAATTTACCTTGTTCATCAGATCTCTTACTCATTTCCAGAAAGAATTGTAAGGATGATTCATTTGATATAATGATAGGTGGAATGTCGCTTCTAATCTGAAATTTGATCTACAATGTTGTTGCGTTTGTGTCTAGCCGTAATGCACTGCATATTTTGGTTAGCATTTCTTTGAACGAACTTGTTGATGGAACTGGTATGCCGGTAACTTCAAATTTTATGTATTGGTTACTATCAGCCCATGTGCCGTTGAAATAAAGTACAACTGGAATCAACTCTATTGTCTGTCAACAGAATAAGTATTAATAAGTAACCAAATCAGTGTTATATGGTAACCAATTTAGCATTAGTCAGTAACCAAGTCTTCATAAGTAAGCATTATACTATTACACAGTAACAAACTCATTATTAGTCAGTAACCAATGCAATGACACACAGTAACCAAGTCAATATCAATTAGTAACCAATGCAAGACAGTAACCAATGTAATGTTAAGCAGTAACCAATACAACATAATAAATAACCAATGTAATGTTAAGTAACCAAATAACTAGTTAAGTAACCAAATAACTAGTTCAATGTTAGCCGGTAACCAATTTATCCAATGTCAGTAACCAAGTCTTCATAAGCAACCATTATAATATTACACAGTAACAAAATTATTATTAGTCAGTAACCAATGCAGAAACACACAGTAATTAAGTCATTATCAGTTAGTAACCAATGCAACAATAGTTAGTACCATTATGCATTAACCAAGTCAGCATTAAACAGTAACATAGACATAGTTAGACAGTAACCAATGTAATGTTAAGCAGTAACCAATACAGCATAATCAATAACCAATGTAATGTTAAGTAACCAAATAACTAGTTCAATGTTAGACGGTAACCAATTTAGCCAATGCCAGTAACCAAGTCTTCATAAGCAATTATTATAATATTGCACAATAACAAAAATATTATTAGTCAGTAACCAATGCAGCAACACACAGTAACCAAGTCATTATCAGACAGTAACCAATGTAATGTTAAGCAGTAACTAATACGATATAACCAATAACCAATGTAATGTTAAGCAGTAACCAATGTAGAAAGCAGTAACTAATTTTTCAAATTCATCTTGCAATCAAAACATTCATTATTATTAATGTGTGATCATTTTAAGTGCAAAAAACCTAAGAAAGGTAACAAAAATAGTAATTCATTTGTAACAATAGGTAAATGTATGATTGTAAATTTTAAAATAACATACCTCAGTATTGTTGTATTGAAATTGATGTTGATCTTGTATTAATTAATCAATGCAGTATTTGGTTACTGAACTAAAGGCGTTGTTGATTTTGGAGGCTATTTTCGATCTTAGAGATGTGCCGTGACAACCGGCTTCGTCTTCTCCAATTAAGAGTTTACTCGCGACAGGAGGCTTCGGCTTCGTCTTGTTTGTCTTTTCGATCTTAGAGATGTGCCGTGACATCCGGCTTCGTATTCTCCGATTAAGAGTTTACTCGCGACAGGAGATTTCGGCTTCGTCTTGTTTGTCTTTTCCGTCGTTGATCTGTTGCATGAGTTTAGGAACGGTTAATTTCAAATATGAAATTCGGTAACCGACGTGCATGAGTTAATGACGTGATTTTAGCACGTGAGTTTGTAATTATGTTGTGTATGTTTCATTTTTGTAATTATGTTGTGTATGTTTTATTTTTATAATTACTTTCTAATTGTTGTATATTAGTGTAAAGGACCCAAAATTAATTTCCACAATCTCACTCGATTTCCCACAAATCAGGGCGAAAGAACGAAGCAAATATGGTGTCGTGTCGTGGCCACCCAGTGGTTGGGGTCCAATAGATCTGTCCATTAATATACTCCCTCCGTTTGTACAATATTTTAGAGTAGCGCACAATAATTAAAAAAATAATTATATAATATTAATTATATAGATATTTATTTTATATTCTTTTATTTGTAACATTTTTTTAATAAGAAGTAATTTTGAAAAGATGATGGTTAATTCTCCTAAAATATATAAAATATCAAATAATTTGAAAAAAATTAAATCATCTAAAACGTCATATATATATATATTATGAGATGGATGGAGTAAATCGTTTTAGAATTGTGCATAAATATTAAGAAAATAATTGTATAATATTAAATATAATATCAATTGCCTATATTATCCTTGTATTGAAAAAAAAGAGTGTTATTTATTGGATAAAAAATAGTGAGAGAACTAAAGTTATATTTATTATACTTGGGATAATATTAGAAACTAAGTAATTAATACTTAAAATTCTCAAATGACATATATTATGACATATATTAAGAGACAAAAACACTACCCTAAAATAACTTATATTATATAGTTATATTATATATATTATGAAAAAATGGCCTTTGTTAAAATTATAGCACGTAATTAATAAAATTATTATTTTAATAATATTTCATATTTTAATCTCGTTGATGTATATATGTTACTGTATTAAATTTAAACTCTTTTGGGGTGAACATTTTGGATAAACAAATCATAAAAGATTTATGCTAGGATATTAATTTTTGGTGCGAGTAAACGCGTTGATTAATTGTTAACATGTCGTTGTAATATATAGAAGAATATAATTGTATATAAATATACTTATTTCGTCCTACAAAAAAAAAGTTTTATTTAAAATATATTTTTGCTTAATATGCATTCTTTAAAAACAATAAATTATTCTAATAATGCGATATAATAATAATTTTAAATTTAAAGATATCACGTCATTATCACCAACAAAATTATATGAAACTCTTCAATATAAATGAATAATATGACAAAATTTAATTTTTTTGTTTAATATAGTATTCATTTAGCTCATTAATGTTATAATTTTATATTTTCAAACAAAGTTTTTAGATATTCCAATAACAATAGTAAGTTAATTTTTGAAAATTTAAATATATTTTATAACCATTACGTATAAAATTAATAAAAAAGTTAAAAATTATGCTATGAAATATTTTTACGAAAAAATAATTTAAATTTACCCATTTAATTATGAGTTAGTAGGCAAGTTAACGAGTTTGAATAAAATTTTGCCAAATCTATAAATAGGTAAGAATTTGCAAGAGCTCAGTAGTTAAAAAAATAAAAAAATAAATTTTGTAAATTATTGTTTGTAATTGTATCAGCGTATTGACTTATTAACATAGTCGGTCAGTTATCCAAAATAAACTTTCCCAAGAACAAGAGTACAATATGCATTTCAATCCTTTATTTTCATATATTAAGTTTAATTTTCGCATGGGTTTATAGTATACTTGAAATACAGATATCATCATTCAGATCTAAAATCAGAAGGAATGGCTTCAACTTAATGGGAGATTATCTCCTATAAAAACATAACTTCCAGACAAGAAGAACATTTCAAAATCCATCCATCCAACTTTAAGAAAACGCCAACCATTCAAGGAGGAACAATTATTTTCCCATAAACCCATAATACTTCTAATAATAAGGTTTTTGATTTCATAAGCCAATTAATGACCCAAGAATTCAGACATTAAACAAAATAATCATGATAATGATACTTGGTCAAAAGAACAAAGGAAATTAAAGAGTCTGGAGGAGATCTTCGGATCCTGAGACTGTGAATTCCCCACCAGTCTCAATGTTTGCAGTCTTCACCTTCAGGTCATCAACTAGCAAAGCAAACCTGCGGGAGCGGGTTCCAAGCCCCTTCTCCGAGAGGTCAAGCTCGAGGCCAAGTGCATGGGTGTATTTTCCTGATCCATCAGCTAGGAACTTGACAAACTTGGTGTCAGGGTAAGTTTTTGCCCATGCCTTCATCACAAATGGATCATTAACTGCAAGCACAAGACAGTTCTAGAGTTGAGTTTATGCAAATTCTGAAGGGGCTACTTATTCTGTTACATTGGTCATCAAGCATGCAATGAATCTAAGCAAAACATATTTACTTCATAATGGGATATCTTTTATGAGATAAAAAGGTTTATATATAATAGACGTAAACAAAAGGTAAATAATTAATTTTCTTACATTATTCAATTAATATATGCATAGAAAGAGTGAGTATATATAGCAGGAAAAGAATGCATCATCTGGACGGTGCCTTAGAAGTACTGCGTTTGTGAACTAAGTTTTAGACGTTGGAGGAGAATGAGATCGACTATAAAAAGAACTTAGAAGTGGCAATTCAAGTTGTCATCATAATAATTTTATTGTCACAGTTAATACTTTTAGGGATAAACACGAAACAAAAATACATCCTTATATATTATCATATTTTATGCAATGGAGGAGTATTTGATTAGATATTGAACAGAAAGAAATTTAAGAGCTAATTTAATAACAAGATCAGCTTAACAGAGAAACCATGGTTAAATTACTTTCAGAGAGCCAGAATAATGCTGGCTGTCAGAAAATTAAATCGTCACATGCCAAACATCAAATGACCCATTGAAGAAAATAGAGGGAAAGCCCCTTAGAAGAGGAGACCCATCCAACACAGAACTATTTTGGAACTATAAAAAAAATGAATGCACCACAAATAAATTTTTGGCTATAAAACCGCTATACACTCGATGCACATGTTGCAAGTTCAAGGCACTGGTTAAGAAATTGCTCCGAATTTGCATAACAACCCCAAATGCTAGTTTGACAACTTCTGTTTTATTCGGTGTAACTAATTTACAATTAAATATCTTAATATATATTTAGAGCAAAGGTCCAAAAATACCCTTGATGTTTACCCCGATATCCCACTTGCACCCTATACTATTTTTTTTCCCCAAAAGTACTCTTAACGTTACAAATTTAAGGTCAATTGTGCCCCTCCCGTTAAAAAATATCCAGCTAGACAAACGGACATTTTCTCTTTCTTCTCTCTTTTCTCTTCCTTTCTTCTCCCTTTGTTCTAAAATAACAAAACTGAAACAGGAATCGAGTTAACAAAACTGAGCCACCTATCTCGTGCAACATTTTAACCACTCTTCTCATTGAGGGGCGGTTAATAGGGAGATGACTGGTGCAGAGGAGACCAACATTGAGGACTTTGCAGATTTCTTCCTTGAAACATGTTCGTGTGCTGATAGGGTTTTCTGGGCTCTGATTTGTGGTGGGGTTTTGATCGGTCTGATTGTTACCTACGATTTCCCTTTTAATTGTCAATTCTTATGTTTATTGCTGCAAATTCATGGGTTGTTTGATCCCTTTTCATATTTGCTTGCTTTGAATCTGATTATTGGATTTGTTTTCTAATTTTTGTTGACATGTTTCGTTGGCACCTTTGGATGCTGATGGTCAGGATTTCTTGGATTTGTTTTTACTATGTTCAATTTAGCATGTTTGTCTCCTACTGTTGTCGCTATTTTGTTTATGGGTGTTTCTGAATGAATGATTTTTAATTCCATTTTTTGGGTCTTTTACTGCTCTGTTCGTTGATAGTACCCAGAACTGTTTTGCCGATCTGGTTGGAATCTTCTGGCATTTGTTTTTCTAGGCTACTGTTGATTTTGTTTAGTTTAATTGGCCGAATTCTGTGATGTTTATATTGTGAACTACTATCTCTTCCATTCCTATCCTGTTAATTGGCCCACCCTTTGGATCTAATTGATAGTGTTTGGTCTGGGTGTGAGTAGTTGTTTATGTTGTTTGGATCTATGATGGCTTGTTTATCCTTACCGGCGTTCATGGTGGTTCGATGACTGTTTGTTGCTACTGCAAGTATGCTGGTGCTGGAGATTGGTCGAAAATTATGGTAGATTCGTTGGAGTCTCACCGGTGAAATTCTGCTGATGGAATTCTACCGGCTCGAGCGATCTTCACCGGGTCAGGAATCGGTGCCGGTATAAGAAGGCAGCAGCCAAGTCCAAGGACAGTCCGATTTAGATTAGATCTGGGGATGAGTCTGGTCATTAGGAGTTCAATCGATTGACGAGTCATGATTCATCGCTGAGTCACCACTCCGAGGCGGCGCCGAATGTGGAGGGGGAAAGCCCGGAGACTGAGAGCTTGGCTTCCGTGGAGACTGATGAACGGTGGGCAAATGTCCAAAAATGCAATTGGTGATTTCGTTTTTGTTATTTTAGAACAGGGAAAGAAGAAAGGAGAGAGAGAGAAAATAAGGAGAAGGAAGAGAAAAGAGAGAAAAGAAAGAGAAAAGAATAAAAAAAAATTATTTTAGCCACATGTCAATTGCCTAGCACGTCCGTTTGTCTAGCGATATTTTTTAACGGGAGGGGCACAATTGACCTTAAATTTGTAACGTTAAGGGTACTTTTGAAAAAAAAATAGGCGCAAGTGGGATATCGGGTAAACATCAAGGGCATTTTTGGACCTTTGTCCATATATATTTATTCAGTCAATAATTTATAGCAGCCAAGCAAACCATGAATTAACAGCTAAACTAAATTGGTGATCTATAGATTCATAAACCTTCAAACTCACCAAAACTCTACCAGTAATTTAGAAATAAAGGTTATTTTTCAAAATGATTTCATTGCAAACAAAATGCTAAGATTTACTGACCCTTACAATTTTGAACAAATGTTAATTGTTGGGTCATGATATTTCCTCTATTGGGCTGGATGGATTGGGCCTATCCATCTAATTAACCTATTGGACCTTTATTATTGAGTCTTATAGTCATTGGGCTTAATACTTATATTACCTTTATTATATCTTCATAAAGATGGGCCGGATCAAGTGATTGACCCAGTAGATCTTTTAATATCTAAGCATTTGACTTGTAATGATAAAAAAGGATAGTAATTGACCAAAAGTCTGCATTTCATTAATGTGGATGATATTTTATCCGACCGGCGGCATGCACAGTGGGAAAAGGTGATAACCTGCACACATCCGGCTGAGACCATAGAGGAGTGGGGGCTGTGTCAGATTAGGGTTGGTGGCACAAAAAATCGAGCATGTGAGTATAACCTAGCAAGGGAGTCTCCTAACAAAAGGTACGCATACACACAACCCACAATTTTGATCTCTATAGAGACACTAGATATTTTTATCCTCCATTGTTAAACCTTAAACGGCCTGTACTGACTCTCACGCCTGAGCTATACCCCGACGGTTCAGCCGTCAAACTTTTGGTATTGACTGTATTTACTATGCAGGATTAGGACGTCCTACGTGATTAAGACGTCACCGAAGATCTTGGCGTTAACATTAATTAAAAAGTAAAAATGGTTATATGTCCAGTTAAATGAATAAATTAAAACTCAGCTACAATAAGGCGAGAATGATAGTATTAAATAAGTAAATAACTTACCACTGATCAACAAAATTTCACTAAATCCCTTGGCCTTAAATTCTTCAGCTTTCTCAATAAATCCAGGAACATGCTTCACACTGCAACAAATTCGAAACAAAAAGAAAATTAAAAATTAAATAACTGCAAGCTTCACATTTCTATCATAAAAAAATAATAAATCTGCAAAAACCGCTAAAATAGCAAAATCGCCGGAAAATTGACCGGACACTGCCGATAAACATTTGTACCTGCAAGTAGGAGTGAAGGCACCGGGAACACCGAAGAGGACGACCTTTTTACCGGTGGCGAGGGAATGCACGGAAACTTGCTGCAACTGATCTTCGGCGTCGAAGTAAGCGAGGGTTCCCTCGGGAAGCGAGTCACCCACTGCAATCGGAGCCATTTGTGTGTGTTTTTGTGTGTGAGAGTGTCTGATTTTTGCAGGCGGCCGGCCGGTCAGAAAATTCCGCTACTAGCGCATGTTAAAACTTAAAAATAAAGTGAAGTTTTGTCATTGAACCAATGATTGATTGCCAAGTCATTCTTACTGATAAAAATTAGGACTGAAATTAGATAATTACTCTTGTAGCTTCGAGAAGATTCCTTTCACTAAAGGACAAAAATATGCTTTAAATAAAGGACAAAAAATTGAGCCGTAAAACTAACAAATTAGTAAAATGTAGACAAAAATTACACATTAATTTACTTTTGTTTTATATTCCTAACAAATTTTAAAAGAATAAAATTTAGTTTTAAAAATTAGACATAATATTAGTTATATTTCTTAATTTACGTGTTTTCTTTTAAATTGTCAATTAAAATAAAACAGAGAACAATTGCGATTTTCTTTTTTATCATAAATGTTTAGTTATGTTCAATCCGTCTCCCAAAATTTAGTACCATTTATAAAGGTTAAGAGAGTATTATGAATGGATTTATGTTCTACATTTACTCCTAAAATTTGTGTTCCACACATGTTTACTCTCAAAAATATTAGTGTTAATTTAGTGATACGATAATACAATTAAAGATATTGCGTCTTTTTATACTAATTATAAAAAAAATGACTTTTAGAATTCCATTATACTGAAATTTTAGAAAACAAAATTTGTTTCAAATTGTTGTTTACAACTTTTTAAGAAAATAAATTATTTAATTTTCTATATTACTGTTAAATTTCCTCATAAATTTTAAACTTCTCATAGAAGAACAGTAATAATATAATATAATATATATATATATATATATATATATATATATATATATATATATTATTTTAGATTAGTAGCTACCCGCACTTTCAATGTGTGTACTAGTAAATTTGAAGGTTTGACTAAGGACACATGTTTGAGTGAAAAAATAAAACTAAAAAGCACTCCATTAGGATTGCAATTTATTTTATTTTGTTAGCATAATCAGATAATGATAATTATCAAGTCTTAACAACTAAGATATTATGATTATTGTAACAAGGAAATTATAGCATCTACTATCTAGTAAGTATATATTTTGATTACAAGTAAATGGTTGTATAAAATTTTGACACAAACTAGTACTACTACTACATAATAATCAAATAGGCAATTAGGCATGCAGAGGAGATTGCTTAGACATGGCAAAAGACACCATTGGGGATTCTTTAAACTTGGCCAAATCTTCCTCCTTTTCCTCTTCATCATCATCCCAAACCTTTTGTTCAACACAAGGACCATAACACCAGCTGCACAAAAGAAAGTAGAAGAAATTTGCTGCACATAAAACTGTAAGAAGCCAATAATAATAATCATAGTGACCCTTGTTTAAATTATCTGCAACCCAACTTTGTTTTCCTCCATGTTTTGTAACTTTATCCACAATTTCCACTATCAAACTCCCTAACAAGTTCCCAAAAGCCATCCCCAATGCAAAAAGAGCCACTCCAATACTAGCCATACTCTTTGGAAACTGAGAGTAATAGAATTCTATCTGTCCAATTGCATTGAAAGCCTCAGCTAGTCCAGTTAAGGCGTGTTGTGGCACTAACCACATTGCTGACATGTTCACAATCGCTTTCGGATTATTAAGTACTAATCCTTCACTAATTGCTCTGTCTCGTCGTGCCCTCTCAGTTAACGCTGCCACTGCAGTGGCTGCCATTGAGAGAAAAAGCCCGATTCCCATTCGTTGTTTAAAGGTTAGGCCACCTGGTCTTTTCGTGGTTTTTGAAATGAGAGGGACCATAAGTTGATCATATATGCCTACCCATATTGTTAGAGTTAGGATTGCGAATAAGCCAAAGGACCCTGCTGGGATCTTCAAGTTTCCTACAAGGGTTCTGTCCATGGTATTGGCTTGGAGAACTGAAAATGAGTGTTGGCTAATGGTGACTGCGATTATTATGCCTGTGGACCAAATGGGGATTACTTTGATTAGTGCTTTAAGTTCTTCTACTTGTTGAACTGTGCATGATTTGTGTGGTTCTATAGACCAGCCATCAGGATTTCCGGAATTTCTTAGGATGCAAGCCTTGTTTAGGAACCTTAAGACAGTAGGAAAATATATATATATATATATATAGATTAAGCTCAAACTCATATTTAGAGTCTTTTTTTTTTTGACATGAATCAAATCCCGAATTATACAAAAGAAAAGCAAAATTACATTTTCTTGGGATGATGGATTACTGCTGATCTATAATCATATATAACATAAATAAACATACCAAATGATCATAATGATTTAAATGAAAACATAATGCAAAATACCTCAGTTTTTCTGTTGGCGAAACAAATTTGGAACCCTTGCTGTAATGATACCAACCTTCCGAGTTCTTGGGAGGCAAAGCAAGGTGTTTGCTCTTCCAAGCCAATGAAATAACTTGGAAAAAACCGGTAAGCAAGCTCTTGTTTGGCTTAATTTTGACATAAAGAGGAAAACCTACAAAGAATAGTATAGTGGACAGCAACAAGCACCCAACAGGAATTCCAAATCCCACAATCCAACCCAATTCAGTTTGAATATACACTATAACCGTCACTGAAATCATGACAGATATCCCAACTGAAGCATAATACCAATTGAAAAAGCTCTGCAAAGTTCTCTCATTTTTCGGGTTATCAGGATGGTCATACTGATCTGCACCAAAGGCTAAAGAACACGGCCTAATGCCCCCGGCTCCTATGGACATCACTGCCCATGATGTAAAGAGAATCGCTAGCTGCCCTGCATTTGCTTTGACACAATTACTTTGTTTCTTTGGGTCACAATCAGGAGGCGTAAATCCTGGAACTATGGCCGTTAGCCACAATATGACAGTTCCCTATATGAGAAAATTGTAGTACAATTAAAGCAGCCTCCTTATAATAGCAAATGAGACTATCATTTTGGGACAGAAGTTGGTGTGTTAGCTAGTGATCTTACAATTAATGTAACAACTGTTCCCAAAGCAATGACTCGAAAACGGCCCAAGTATGAATCAGAAAGAAAGGCTCCCAAGATGGGCATGAAATTTGATATGGCATTCCAAATGAACAAAACACTAGTTCCACTAACATTATCCATGTGATACTCATAGATTAGGTACAAGATCATATTTGCTTGAAGCCCAGTGCTTGCCACCTTTTCGAATGCCTCGTTTGCTGTACAAAAAACGAACGAATCATGTAATTTTCCAGCTTAGAAACATCATTTCAGCCAAGTTCAATTTTTGTTTCTAATGTAATTATGTAAGGAATACAATCACCTATAACAAAAGGCATAGTCCGAAAGCCTCCTTTTTTGCTTGAACCCTGTTGAGAGGTCTCCGTTGTATCTGAAGAAAACTCCATCTGTTCCATTACTAAGAAATCTCAGCAGTTCTGCTGCAGAACCAAGAGACTTGAGATAAGAAAAGAAAGGGTGACCAAGCTTTTGACAAATCGGCTGTCACTCGTATATTTCTTCCCCTAGTAGTATGGATTATCTGATCCAGCTTTACCAATTACCACATTGGATTTTCCCTTGGGGACAATAGACAACCAAGAGGGTCATGGATTTTCCTCCTATTTGGATTAGAAACCGGTTGTTTTTTTTACATTGAACCTTTATTCTTGGGATAGTAAGTAGACAACCAAGTGAAATGGCTTGAAACTTTAACTTTTTGGGTTTCATGCAAATAAAGGGACATTTGGCTTCATTATAAGATTGTTCTATGAGCAACAAACCATAAACATTAACGATGTTAAAACAATTATTCTCATCGCATATAGTATATTTGAATTAATTAATTAATTGTTGAAACCAATAAAAGAGCATATTAATTTTTTCTTATAATACCACACTTCATTAAGATGTATCCTATAGGAATTAACCTGCATAACTATTTTATAATCTTTTTATACGACGGACAGTCCAGGAACATCCAAGAAAAAGTATAACCATGCATAACAACTGAAATAGTGTTGTAACTTGAAAGTTTATACATCTTATTGTAGGGAAGTCATTTTCTTTGTTGTCCAATTTCTTTTGCGCCAAAGCCCAGGAACATGATCCAATACGGCTGGCTGGCTGGCTATACACTGTTAGCTTGTTGTGCAGTGCAGGCGATGCTAGTTACCAGATGTGTGAAAAACAACCAACTTATAAGTTATTCCCGAACAGGGCCTTCGAATAGGTCAGGAGATAATGTTTAATTATTCTAGTATGGTTGATAACTTGAGATGCATAGAGTTATCATGCATGCTCCTTAGAAACAGAAATGTAATACAACTTTGGAAACAGAAAAGTAGGTTTTCTTCACTAAATATCAAATTTTCAGAATTAAGGGGATGGAATATATATATATATATATATATATATATATATATATATATATATATATATATAAGTAGAGTTTCTGTAAATAATTAATGGCTATTAATTTTACGAGAGAAGCTCAAGAAACAGAGGAAAAGCTCTGCAATGTATTGATTCTACAATATCAAACTTGAGCAAAATGCTTTCTTTGTGGAGCTGACAAAAGGTTATCTATCTGATGTAATACTCGGGAAAAAATATATTAAATAATAAAAGATTATTTTGTTTTACAAACATATTAATTGGACTTTGTCATTTATTTGGGTCAAACTAGTATATAATTTATGTGGGCTAATAAGTATTAATAAGTGATGAATAAATTAAATTAATAAAATTTGGGCCTTAATATTAATGGAACCCAATTAGAAGTTTGTTAGAACAAGACCTCTTTATTAATAAATAACTAAACCTAATTTGCTCACCATTGCGTCTAACACGAATTGACTGAAGAGAAAAAGAAGGAGAAAAAGGGGCGGCGGTATTCTGACAACTAAATTTTTCGGTAAGTAATTTATTGTGATTGATATAATTATGTGATGCAATTGGAATTGAAGAATGATCAGAATATATACATACAAAACTATAGAGGCTAGTTAATACATAATACTCACGTGGTGAAAGTATAAAATTATGTTGCTATTTTGGGCATCCATCATCATAGATATATGTAAATTGTGTCATAACAGTATATGATTCCATTGATGTTTTAATAAAGTGATTATGAATGACAAGTAATAGATTCTTTATTATATATGATATTATACCTGTATATACTTATATATTCATAAAACTTGTGTTGTCAACATTTATCATACTAATAGGAGAAATTGATTTCTTTTAATTAAATTATTTCTTCTGTATAAAACTTACAGGACTTTTAAAAGCATCCATGTTATATATATATATATATATATATATATATATATATATATATATATATATGAAATATTTTTATAGGACAAATTAAAAACAGTGTATATAAATTCTAATTAATTAATTTATTGATAAAATTATAAAAGTTACTTAAAAAATAAATTTAACAGTGTGATGTTAGTAATGGTTAGATTTGTAATAAAATTTTATTTTATTATTAGTTCGGACGGAAGGAACTTAAAGAGTTATATTTGGAATATAAATTTTGGAGTATTAATAATTGATATAAGGCGATGATTAAAGGCATATTAAATAGATTATGAATTATTTTGGAATTATTGAATTGGATTATATTTAATTTGAGGTGAATATGTTTAGGTGATGAATAACGTTTCGTATTTGATATCGTTGGCATTTGAGGGTAAGATTTTGTGGAGTGTGCTATAAATGGTTTGGAAGTATCAGGTACGGATTCCGTACTCTTTCTGCGATACTCTTGTTAAATTTGATTTGTTCGTTTTGTCACTTGTTCGAATTTCGTTATTATTTCACATAATTGTTTCCTGTGAAATAAATATATTAGTTCCATTTTGGAGTTGATACATATGACTCGTATTTGTATTCTTTGAATTAGGTTATCATGTTTAATATTTATTTTTGATAATTGTAGAGCGGTACATGTTGTTACCTTCTTTTGAGACCTTGCGACCATAATTTGATTTGGTTCAACATGTACATATAGAACCCTTTTGTTAGTATTATGTTACATGTGTTGTGACATGGTATCCTTGTTAGAATATACCGTAGAGTATACCTGAGCTATAACCACCTGTGGGGGTACCACAGGCATGTCGTCTTGGCACGAGAGGCATGACACTTTCCGTGGCGGTGTGATTAGTCCACGGCGTCTCCGTTTTGGGCTCCGGAGGAAGTGGGCCATTTGGTGTTTCGTTGTGGGAGGCGTATGGGTTAACCCTAGTTTTCTGTTCTGCGGATTGGTGATGTTGTGCCAAACACACCTATCCGATTTGCATACATTTGGATTCGCGGTCCAATGTGTGATTTGCCTGTGTGGCATTATTTTGGATGCCTATGTGGCATTATATATTTTGACTTGCCTGTGTGGCATTGTTTTGATGTGCCTGTGTGGCATTATTTTGGTTGCCTATGTGGCATCATTTGATTTGCCTGTGTGACATTATTTTGACTTGCCTGTGTGGCAAGGTATATTTTGAGCTCATTCGGTATGAATTAACTCCAGCCATTTATTTCAGCCTATTATTTTATTGGATTAGTTTTGTTGGTTTCTGTTCAGTTCAAGTCATTGAGTTAGTTACTTCAGTTCGTTATTTCTTTATTCTTTTATTGGTTTCGTCAATTACGTTGATTCAGATATATTCCATTCAGATCTTTGGATATTATATTTTCGTTCGTATTTGCACTTGAGGCTTTGTTCAGTATTTTGTCTCAGTTGTTTTCGTATATCAGTTGTATATCTTTTGTATATCTGTATCCGTACTGGGCAATTGGCTCATGCTGTGTTTTTCTTCCGGCAGGTTTGCAGGGGTGATTCAGGGCTAGTGTGATGAGAGTTTTGCCTTTGACCATTTAGGTTGACTCAAATTTTAAGTTTTGATTATTTTGACTCAGTTTGGAGAATTGTATTTGTTACTTTATTAATGGATCACCACTATTAATATTTTGAGGTTGTTAGTGCTCTGTTTATTTAATTTGAGGTTTGTTGTGCTTTGCACGTAACCTCCCTTTCCTTTTCGGGAAGGGGGTGTTACATCTGAACCTGCTGATAATTTTTCTTTAACGCACTTATAGTAGAAAATACTTCCTTTCAGCCTAGTAATTGATAAATAATGAGGAGAAGATTTTAACCATTAACTTAGTTTTTAGAGCAACAACATTGAGGTTCAACCAGAAGAGCTATAGCGCCTTAAGGCCGGTAGTGAAGTACTGATATTTGTACCAAAACAAAAATATTAAACTGCTTTCTGCATAGTAGAACCAAACTGTACTAGAATCAAAACCATTTGAAGGAAATAAAAACCATGTAAAACTTTAATAACATAATTATAATTCGGGGTAATATATTTCACCATAAATGAACATTCTGAATGTGCAGGGAACCTGCAACAGACAAACACATCAAGATAAAATTACATGTTTGCTTTCATAACTGATATGATTTCAAATTTTAATCTTGAGCTTTTGCACCTTTGCTTGTAGATGTGTTCTGATCTAACTTGAATGTTTCATTTTCGGTTTTTACCTTTGAATATGAAGATGGCAGAGGGGGAAGTAAATATCTGGCATTACTGACTGCTCAATTAATAAAATTGAAAATTTGTAGCACTAATGTTTTAAGAATATGTTCTCCATGTAAAAGTTTACGTACAACATTGCAAATAGGCATTTTATATCATCACTGTGACTGAAAGAAAAAAGGTTATTATGTTTTACTTTAAAGGCTTAAATATGAATTAATACCCTAAACTATAGACCATATTCCACTTCAGTGATCCACCTTTCAACTTTGTCAATTATGTTATTAAACTATCAATTTTTTCCAATTACACAAATTGAACACGCCACGTCAGCAATTACTGACGTGGCTAATTGTGTGGAACCTTAACAAGCTTATGTGGCAAAAAAAATTTAATTTTTTATTCATTACATAAACAAATATGCTAATATCATGGGTAAAATAGTCAAAATATAATTTAACATTTCAAATTAAATTAAAACAAACATTTCTTCACCACCATCTCTCCCCAAATCGAACGAAGCCGGTGGCTTCACCACCATCAACCGCCAGTACAACACCATTAATAACACCAGAAAGCAGTGCAGCAGTTGTGGGTCTACAAAGAGAAGATCTCTCTTCTCGTCATCATTTCTTCAGGAAGAACCCAATTTCAAGAAACCCAACCTCCGCTCTCAACCACCCACCGCCACCAGTCAATACCACCACCTCCTCGAAGGGTTTAAGAAATTTCAAATTCCGACAACTACTCTCCACCGCACAATCTCTGAACCAATCCCACAATCAGTGATGCCTAATTCGAACGAAGCAGTGGCAACCCCTTTCTCGCCTGAATCTTTCTATGACAAAAACTCGCCAGTTAAACTTTTCGTTCCTCCACCCATTCTCCGCCGCACAATTGCCGGCGAAACTCTCTGTTCCACCGCCCATTCTCCAGCGCAGCATCTCCGACCCAACCCCAGCTTTATTATCTCACTCTCCGGAGAGAAATAAAGCCAAGATCGCCCAGCTTTATTATCTCACCATCTCTCAATCTCGATCCCCAACTTTCTCAGCAACAAAACAGCTATAAAATTCAAGAATCATATCGCCCAAACCCTAGTTTTCATTTCCTCCCGTAATGAAGACTTCTTCTAAACTAAACAGACAAACGCTAGACCAGTCCTACCTTCGTTCTCTTACTAAACCCAACAGAAGAAAATCTCCAAAACCAAAAAGATTGAAACTTTAACCCAAAACAAACAACTTCCACAAACTTCAAAAATAAGGGAACAAAAAGATTTTCTCCTTCGTTGTTTCTTGATCTCTCCACCTAATTCTTCTCCAGATCTGGGTTTTGGTCGGATTTGCTCGGCGGTGATTTTGGTCGGATTTGTTCGCCGGATTTGCTCGGCGGTTATTTGGATGGGAGCTGGGGGTTTGTATATATGGATATATAGGAATTTTAAGTTTTTGTTTTATGTTAATTATTGTTGGACCATTTTACCCTCCATTAAATCAAATTTGTTTAATCTAAAATTTAAAAACTATTTTTTTTGCCACACCAACTTTCTATGCCCCACACAAGTAGCCACGTTAGCAATTGCTGACGTGGCAGGTTCAATTTGTTGCAATTGAAAAAAATTAATAGTTCAATCATCTAATTGACAAAATTGAAAGGTGGATCACCGAAGTGGAATATGACCTATAGTTTAGGGTATTAATTCATATTTAAGCCAACTTTAAACTATATACACTTTTTTTAGTAATAGCTCTCCATCGGGAGGCTTATTCAGAGGAAAAAGAATGTCAATCCGAGTTTTCTACTTGTACGTATTCACCCTAAGTTCCATGAATTTACAGCATCCACCTCAGCTCAATCCCCTCAGCTCAATCCCCATGCCTGCAAGACAGCAGAGATGGTTGTCTGTTATTTCTAAAGGCATATAGAACTGTATGATAATAATGAGGCATTTCTGTATGCTAAATTTTTGATATGAGAGAGAGAATATTTCTTACCTGGATTCTGCCATCAGAGGTTCCAACAACCAAAATCTCTTCATCGCTATCCAGAGCCATGCAAACAACCTTTCCGTTTGTTCCAGTTTGTAGTGTTTCTTTTCTTTCAAGTTTCTTTCTACACCAAACTTCCACTATCCCTCCTTTACACCCCAAATAAATGATATCTGTGCTTATTGCCATGGAACGCACTTCCATTGTCGATGGTACTGATCCAACCATACCGTAATTTGAAGTACTCCATATCTTGATGTACAACAATTAAACAAGAATTTAGTATAATCAACCAAGATGATTTTTAAATGGACATAATATTCGGAACATTTCAAAGAAAACGTTTTTGTATAACTGGTACCTTCAATGCTGCTCCATCTAATGAATAGCTGGCTGAATATAGTAATCCATCATAAACTTGCAGTGCATAAATAGGATTTGTTTTAGCCATAAAATGTCTAGAACCACTTTGGATTGTATTGAGTGTCCCAGTTGCCAAATCAATCTCCTATAAAAATCAGAAGTTCATTTTTTAGGATATTGTATAGGTTGAGAAACAGTTCTGATGAGCCATGCCAATGAATTATGTTACCTGAATGCTATTATCCTGGCATCCACAATATAATTTCCCATGTACAAGGGTCAAGCACTTCACATATTTTTTCGGATTTAGCAATTTTGATGCTCCATTCCATGACTTGACCTGATATAAAAATAGAAAAATATATTTTGTCAGTTGGATGCATCTAATTGAAGACTTATATATAAAAATAACACTTAATAGATGGATAACTTCGTGCGTACCTTGATTCCAGCCCCTTGAGGAATGAAGCACGAAATTCTGTTTGCAACTGCTAGACTGTTAACATGATCCTTCATATCATGAACTTGTTCGCATTGCATGCCTTCGTTGCTAATGGACCAGGTCTATTTGTAACAGATAACAAACTTTCAGCATTCAAACTGCGGCAGTCACAAGTATATAAGTTTGAAGGAAGAATATAGCATACCCTAACAGTCTTATCAAGTGAACCACTGTATAGTCTATCCCCTGATTGTGAAACGGCCAAGCTAGTAACTGCCTTGGTATGTTCTCGAGTTTCCTGAATAAAATGTAGAATGCTGCCTTTACCGGTCCATACCTTTAGCATTTGGGAAAAATTACATTAGGCTCAAATTTAACAAGGTTGTTTTTTAAGCCTTATATGATGATACTACACCATATTCTGCCCGGTATTAACATAGGTTGGGTTAGTTACCTTAATTGTCCCATCTGAATGACCAGAAAATATCTTGTCTTTAAAGCATACTATTGATAGAACTTCTCCATTAATGCTGCAATCTTCTTGAACTAATTCTTTATGATTCCACATCTCCTGAAGGAATCAAAATAGCAGAAATTTGCATTATTAATGTGTATCCTTTTTTTTGGAATAAGTTGCACATGAGAATGAGAAACTTACATTACTAGAATCATTCCCTTCTGAGAAAACTTTCAGCATCTCAAGTGCCACTACAGAGGACTTCTTAAGCTCTCTCAGGCCTTTCAAGAGATCCTTCATGTAGGATATTAGATCATGCAGCCCCTCTGAAATTCCAAATGTCAATACGAGGACAGATACTATTGGATCATACAAGGAAAATATATTCAAAAGCAAGGGGATTCTAGTTAGTATACCACTGTTGTACTATACTTTTGTGCCTTGCATAGTTTCTACATTAATTAAAAAAAGAAAATTCAATTTACGAAAATAGCTACCCACCAGGGTCACGGATGAAGCTGCTTAGAGCGAGCATGGAAAGAGCTCTGTCTTCTGTGTCCTTCGTAGACTTGAAGGTTGATACGAAGCGCTTGAGCAAGCAGACTCGGGCTGCTCCTTGAATTCCAGTATCTGGAAGAACGGTAAGCATGTGTACGAGCCATGTTGCGGACACAAAGCATGCTGAGCATAACTCTGCATATTTACTCTTTAAGCCTTCTGCTAAAGCCTCAAACAGTAGGCCGAACTCGTGGCTGACCAGAACAAAAGCCATTTTTCTCTCCCATTCCTCAGCGGCCTTCTCCTCTTCCTGTAGATTGGGTGCAAGCGATATTAAAAGTGAACTTTTAAAGAGTATAATACCGAACAAATGCCAAATGAGGAAATCATTGGAGCTAACCATAATTTCTTCACTCTCCTCAGATGTTCTGTTAAACTGCTCCTTTCGTATAAGAGATTTATAACATTTGTCAAGTCCTGCGGATTTGAGAAGAAAAGCTCGGGCTAGGGGCTTCCCTGAATAAGAGAACCTCCCCTGGAGGGCCAAAATAGTCTCAGCAGCTGCTATTTGAGCAGCAGGGAAGTCTGAATTTCTAAGACATGAAATAAGAGTATCTATTGCCTCTTCTCGATATATACTTGTCTTCCTTGGCTCCACCTAAGAGTTAGGATAGTCATGATTAACTTATGCTTAAAGATTAATTTTGAGAGAGATTGAGAGAGATTCAAACCAGAATGTCTAGTTGGAGAAGAAGACCAGCCACAACAGGGCATTGGTCCTGCAGAGCTGTTTGCAGATATATGAGGAAGGTGTGCATTGTACTAAAAGTACCTTCATCCTTTATGATATGGAGGACTTGCTCATTAAATGTCCTTCTGAAGAAGTACCAACACAGAAAAATTATTGATCTTGCTGTAAGCTGTTATTGAACATTTATAAAATATAGGCCTAAATGGAATCAAGAAAAAGAAGAAGAAGGAAGTACCTGTTCAATTTAACTAATTCTGAAAGAAATTGAACTATCTGAAACCTCTCTCCATCATTTGCCCCCAAGAAGCTCTCTAAAACTGGAGCCAATTCAGCCTTATCAGCAATGATGTTCCTGCAATTGCCATCCTCCTGCATACATCTCAACAAGATACCAACAGCTGCAATCCTTTCATCTTTCCACTCAGCTTCCAAGCTGGACACAATATTTCCAATCACTTTTTCCGAAATCAAATTACTCATAACTCCAGATATTGTGCTTTCCTCGACACTTCCAAGAATCTGACCGAGCAAAATCACTGAAGCTGATTTTGGCTTCATACACATACCAAGAAAATCATCTTCTTTCTTTCTTAGTACAGTTAAGAGGGAATTCACCACGTCCATATCGATAAGGTTCATAGCAGCAGGTCTTAACAGATAAACCAATACAACAGTTTCTAGCAACCCCTTTTTAAAGAGTGCTACAACACATTCAACATCAGAACCTACTCTGGTTAGTGTCTGGATCACTGTATTGTCTCTTGACCCAAGTTCAGAAAGAAGAAAAACTGTTGTCCTCAAGACTCGAGCATCAACAGAATTAAAAAGAATCTCCACAAAACCATTGATAATAGGTGGTTTTGAGAGCATAGATTGAATATCTACGTCAATGTTAGCTTCCCGCCAGTACCACTCAATCCGGAGGACTGCCATTTCAGACTCCTTCAGTATTTCTGACATACAAAGGTTCTTGATTGCAAGTCGCAGCTCGCCAACAGTGCCATCCATAGTAGCTTGGCTTATGACACTGTCAGGGGAAGCCAAAGGCATGCCAGAGCTGAAATTTGGTTCACTTTCTTGGTATTGATTCTCTGACTGGATTAGATCTAAACTGGGATTCTGTTCTCTCCAGCTTGCAATCAAACGTTTGAGCACATAATTTGTCTTAGGCAGTTGAGTGCCATTTAGCTTCTGTCGTGTAATGGGGCAAGTGGAGTTTCCCCTATCAATCCATTCTTGGATTGCTTTTCGTTCATAAGTCTGTCCTGTCTCAAGAGTCACTGGATCATCAAATATGTTACTTGTTATGGGACAGACAAAATCCTTAGGAGCTGCATGCTTTCCTCCACCAGGCGGGTTTTCGCTATCTGCCATGACAGGATCTGGAGAACTGGTGACAAGAAAAAAAATTTGAAGATTCAATGGAACAGAAACCAATGTAATTTTTTCAGTATTTGTTTCTAAATCATGTACCGGCTTGACTCTGCAGAATTGGACTGCTCTTGATTCTGTGATTGGCTTTGTCTAGAATCTGCAATGTTTAGGTCCTTTTCCTACAAGACAGATGAATATCTCTTATAACTAAAGTGAAGTGCTTAGGAAAACCAGTCAATAGAGAATAACAGTTCTTGATAATATCTTTACATCTTTCTCCCCTTCAGAATCTGTAGAAGAATAATCATTTTCAGCATAAGTCTCGAGTTCAGAATCAGAATCTTTCTTGAATGATGCTCCTGATTTTCTTGAAGATTTTTGGTTAGTTAGGACTTTGAGAGAGACCCTTTCAGGAAAAAAAGATGGAAACTTGGAGAGGTTTTTGGCCATGCTTCTTTTGAATTCAACTGACTTTTCTTCTTCAGCCCATATTGGCTGCAGGAAAATGACAGGTCATTTATCACATGTCTAGCAAAAATAGACAAAATGCTGGTTGACTCTAAATATCTTTGGTTCTCATACACAGAAAGGAAAAGAGTTGACATAGGCTAAATAATCAAAAGCCCATGTGCACATATAAATATATTACATATGTGGCTTATATAGGAGTTCCAATAATTCAGTGAATCCATTGATAACATCATTGACACAAAAAAAACAAGAGAATTTAATTAAAAAGCTGTGAAGTGAAGACATATTCTTTATTAATAAATATAGCAAAGTCAATGTTATGGTAATTAAATCCAAAAATTATTTTCTTTCTTTTATGCTCTCCCTCCGTCCCAAAGAGAAAGTCGGATGTGATCTTTCAACTTTTTCTATGCATATAATACTGAACAAAATCAACGAAAAATTTATGTCACCTAGAAATAAAAAATAAAACAAGCATGGTTCTGCTAGTCAATCTTCTTAACAACATGAACAAACACGTTACACCGACAAGGACAAAACGTCAAAGAAAATTAATTGAAAAGCAACTTTACAATAACAACCATGATATGATTAGTATGATATAAGTCACCCAATGTCATTCCAGAAAACCCTATGATTTTACAGTTGAAAAGACTAATGAAATATTGTCGTCGTCCTAAAAGGAGGGTTCCATATGCTTTTCCGAAATATTTTATTCATATTAGAGTTTGTCTATGATACACTTAAACATTAATTTTGGATTAGTTCTCTTCATAACAATGCCTAAAAAAGACAACATGGTCAAACGAGACTCTTAATTATGGATAAAGGGAGTATATAGTAGTTGAAATAACTATATTGAATATAGTGGTGATGAAGATGAAGATCAAAATAGTGTTAAGATTTGAACATATAAGAACTAACAGAAAATTGAAATTCAAGTTGGTTCAAGAACAAAAAGTAGTTGGACAAAGAAGATATTGCATTTGGAAAAATAAGCATTACATTATACCGTCCATTCTTCAATTCAGATTCATCCGCTTCAATGTTCTCATAACCATCATCTTCGCTATACTCAAATTCATCGCCTTTATCAATAGTTTCCAGAACCACTGATGGCAGATCTATCATTCCACCTTCATCCCCATTCTCCAAAACTTCTTTAAAGTACCAAACAAATACCCTGCAATTCTCATCAAGAACATCCTCATAATCTCTCTCCAATTCCTTCAACTCCGAAGCCTGATCCCCATTCATTTTCGACAACAAAGTCGTGCACGAAACACCCGCTGATTCGACACAAATTGATTGATCATCACTATCATAGCCAGAGCTCTTAGGCAAAGAGGACAAAATTCTTGATCTTTGCTCATTGTACCATTGAAGAACAGGTAGGAAATGAACTAGAAACAATTCCTCGAACACAACGGGTGCAATTTCTGATCTTGAGAGTGAAGGGTTAGAGTAGAATACTTCTAGGAGACTAAGAGCAGAATCAATGGGACGGTGGCAGAGAGAGTAAATTAGTGACAAAAGAAATGAAGAAAATGGGTTTTGGGGGTAAGAATTAAGGAGCTTTTCGGCTAATCGGAGAGACGATGATCGGACGGAGATATTGGCGGTGGAGATTGCATTTTCTAGAGTGTCCGCCGCGAGGTTTAGTGGTCTGATAATGTTTTGGTCGGAAGAAGGGTGTTTTTGGCGGAAGGTGGAGAAGATGCGGCGGCGGAGGTCGGATTGTGAGAGAGTTTCCGAGATGAAGGCGGTGATGTGCTGGAGAATTTGAGCTGAGGTGGGGACGCCGGGGGCGGACATGGTGGTGGTGGTGGAAGGAGGAGAGAAGGGTGGGAGTGTTAGGAAGGTGTTTGATATTTTTGAGTGTTTTGGAGGGATGATAATAAACGGAAATTACCTGATTCTTTCTTTGTGCTGGCGCGAAATTGGACGGTTCTTGGAATGACAAATGTAACCTTTAAGGTTGATGTTTGGGGCCTTATTTAAGGATTAATTAAACTTGTTAGATTAGCTGTCATAATAATTAATTGATTGTTAGGCTAATATTGTCATTGATTATAATTTAGAAACCAATATTTTTAAAGAAACTAATAGGCTTAATGAGTTTGCGTTTCCGCTATATTGCACGTATCAATGTTCTATACGTATAGTTTTATATGATATATGCTATCTATAAATGTCGATAGTTAGATTCATATTTATAACACACAAGTTATAAAAATAAGTAACAGTCGTGCTCGATGAAAATTGAAGACAATAAGTTATTCTTCTACTACTTAGACCCCTTCCACTAGGTTAAGATAAATTATTATAATAAATTAAGACGTTCAAAAAAAATCTATATCTAATAAACACAGAGTTAACCTTATTAGTTATTTAAATCAAAATTGATAATCTTGTTTTCTTAAAACATAATTTGAAGTATTATAAAACTTTTAACACTTTTTTTTATATAAATATATCAAAAAAAACATATAGAAATATTAGTTCCTATTTTAATTGTGCAATGTGATTAATGGTATGAGGTCCATGAAGGTAATCGGAGTAAATGAATGAGTGTGGGTACAGTGTCTTTTGGAAGTTAAGAGTTGAGGGTAAATGAATTGGACGTTATGAATAGGCGGGAATGTGAGGCCCATTTGTAAGAAGCATAGCCATAGCCATAGCCATAGCCATAGACATAGACATAGACATAGGGTGGAGAGTATAACCAATATTCACATCACCGTCCCAAGCCGGCTTTGACTGATTAAAGAATCAATTAATTTTAATAAGTCTATGTTAACGCTCTACTTTGCGCTAAACTATTATTATTTTATAGTAACTATTTTTAGTTTCTTTCCTTTTGTCATTTTTAACTAATTGGCATAGAAATATCGAATGACACCTCGACTTGTCTTTCCAACCGTATCCGACTAGATTATTTTATTAATTTTCAAATTAATCACGACAAATCTTATTGTTTCTATATAGAGTTTGATTATATATATGTGGTAATGTCACCTACGTTAGGCGTGGTAGTCAATATTATTTATAAATTAATCCATTTAAACGTTTTTTGAGGGTGTCAAAATATATTAGTAAAAAAAATTATTTATTAACGTTTGAAGTGCTTCTTTCGGCTGCACGATCGACTGACAGGAGGCAACTGTATCCTGCGACTCTACATAGTTTGAAAACGTATCAAAATTTTGGTCAATATCAAAATTTATGTTGAAATATTATTTTTTTATTTCATCTAAAAATACGTGAGAGGGATTCATATAGAAATATATTTTTTTTAATATCAATTTTCCATATAGAATAAAGAAAAATAATCCAAATATAAATCAACAAAAGAGAGAGTGTCTGAAGTAAATTCATATTATCACGATAACGATTAATAGAGTTATTTTATTAACTGCTCGAGTTTATCGACTTAACAACAATTCAATCTTTTGAATAAACTTAAGTTTATATAGCACCTAAATTGTACATGGACGTACAAGTACTAATATCATAATGAAATAGAAAAAAGAAGATAGAATATATTGACAGGTAGTATAAATATTATCATAATTAATGTGATTGAAATTATGAGTGGAGTAAGGTGATAAATTTTAGTAAAACATCAACTGCATTTTGAGCTGCCAAGGGGGCAAAGACAGCGGCTTCGTTGGAGTCGACAGAACGATGGCCATGGCCACCAGCTAAATCAGAAAGAGCTCTAATGGCAATTGTTCGGGAGGGTTTTCCCAATCCTCTTTTGGGCTGAAGGCTTGAGTCGGGTCATAGGAGGTCGGGTTCGTATGTTCAGAGATGTAAGATCGGGGTCGGTTACCCGATCCCAATAGGCTGGGGCCCGTGGTCATCGTAAGGTTTGAGTTCGGGCCTATTGGGTTTGGCTATTGGTTTGGGCCTGAGCGTATGAGCAGTTCACATGCAGAGTTGGTGCGACAAGGAGTTTACGTGATTAAGGGTGTCAACCCTAATCCTACGTCAACAAGGTAACTCTGGGTGTAGTGGTGGAAAGGGATTCCACTTGCACTTCTCAAGGAGATTGTGTTGGACCCAAATATGGTAGCTAACATATTTAGGAGTCCTACTCTAATCCAAAGAGGAGGATACCAAGGTGATGGGAGCTCTATAAATACAAGGCCAAGGTTACAATTAACAGGTAATATCTACTTTGAGCACTAAACATATAAACCTCCATTGTTAAACCTTGTGAACGGCCTGTGCTTATTCTCACACCGGAGCTATCCCCCGGCGGTACGGCCGTCAAGCTTCTGTGTGATCTGTTATTGTGCAGGATTCAGCGCGTGGATTTTGTGATTGGACGCGCAGACGAAACTTGGCGCTAACATTGGCGCTAGAAGGAGGGCGGTGCTTCTTTGCAACCACAAATACTTTTCTTCGGCAGCAATCATGACGAGTAGAGATAATATCGCTGTCTCGGAAAGGGCCAAGACCCAGCAGTCCCACCAAACAACTCAGGCGAGGGGGTCAGTGAAGGACCGACTGGGGTCTAAAATACAGGAGGTAGAAGAGTTACCGGTCCATGATCTTCGGCGGAAGCTCTTCCCCGAGAGTCAACACACGCCTCATCAAGCGAGTCAGGCCGACGAGAGGCACTCTCAAGCCCTCGTGAGGCAAGACCGGGGAGCAGGAAGCCGAGACCAACGAGAGTTTCTCTTGCAGAAGAGACTGAACCAGAATAAAGACGCCATGTTGGCGCTCCAGCTACAACAATTGGAGTTGGAGAGACAGATGGCCAACATGGTCGGTGATCAAGAAGTGAGTTCCAGAAGGCGTAGGAATCGAAGCCGGTCCCGATCGCCTCGGCGGGGAGAGGCAAGAAGAGAACAGAGCAGGCACCGGAGTCGCTCTAGAGATGGAAGGAGCAGAAGGAGGAGTCCTTCGGCCGGGCGCCGATCAGAACACCGAGGCAGGACGGGGCAGATAGAAAGGGAAGCGTCTCCTGATTATGGGAGGGACAAACCTCGATCGTCCCCTCATAAGGAAGGATCCGACCCCCTTACCCGGAGAGTGTCTGAATTAGAAAGGTTGCTAGGGACAAAAAACTCGACGGGGACATCTTCGGCAGGTTTAGGATCTCCCTTTTCGCCCGAAATCAACCGGGTGATAGCCGATCCAAAGAAGAAGATGCCCCCGATGGAGACATATGACGGATTGGGAGATCCCTACGACCATTCGGATGGATATGATCGGCTGATGTCGTACTATGGGCATTCGGATGCAGCCAAATGCCACATGTTCGCTACAACACTTAAGAAGAGTGCCAGGGAGTGGTTGGGGACCCTGGCACCAGGCTCAATCGGGTCATGGAACGATCTTCGTGAAAAATTCCATGCTCGGTTCGGCAGCAACCGAAGACGAGGGAAGATCACGGCGTCCCTCATGCAGGTACGACAGAAATCAGACGAGACCCTAAGTCAGTTCGTCAAACGATTTAGAGAGGCAGTGGGATCTGTAGCGGAGCTGAATTCCCCACAAGCACTGGGATTTTTTACGACCGGCTTAGACATCGGGAGATCTAAGAAACTGGTAAAGGATTTGGTGATTAACCCTCCGGCAGACTTGACCGAGGCCTTTCATCGGGCAGAAGGGTTCATCGCTATAGAGGAAGCTTTGGGAAATTTCAAACCACACCAACAACCTTACGAGAAAGCTAAAGATCGGGAAAAACCGACCTACCAACGTTCGGACAATAACCAGTGGAAATCAGACCGAACGGAAAAGAAAAACTTCAACGGGGGAGGTTCAGGTAGTAACCGGCCTCCACTACCCAACCGTAACGTCAGCAAGGTCTATACTCCCCTCACCGCGGATCGGTCGAAAATCCTGCAGGAAATGAAAAACCAACCATTCTACGAGCCATGCCCCAGGCGAACTAAGCCCGGAAAGCGTGGTCGGGATAAGTATTGTGAATACCATCAGAGTACCGGACACTCGACCGAAGCATGCGTTAATCTGATGGATATGATCGAGAAAAATGTCCAAAACGGACAATTGTTACAATACGTGGCAGGCCGGGGAAATGCCGAGGTGCCCAGAGAGGAGACCGCAGATCATATCCCGGATACCCAGACGCCGCAGAATCCCCCAGCCCGAGGTGTAGTTGATGTCATTTCGGGGGGTTCCGTTAGACGGGTATCGGGAAGAAAAAGAAGTGGGACTCTGGAAGCAGTGCTATCTGTTTCGGGGTCAACCCCTAGAAAGGATCGGGCATATCCGGGAACGTCTATCTCATTTACGGACGAAGATTACCCGACAGATCTCATTGAGCCCCACGATGGTGCTTTGGTAATAACGGCTCAGGTCGGGATAGTGGATATGAAAAGAATGATGATTGATAACGGGTCTTCGGTCGACATCCTATATTTTCACGCCTATCAGAGGTTAGACCTGCAAGGAAAGAAGATGGATTTGGGAGGGGAAGGCCCCTTGTACGGATTTAGTGGAGATCCGGTGCTTGTGTTGGGCACCATCGAGATGCCAGTCAAATTTGGTACGGCACCTAATCAAGTCGAAATAGTGGTGAAATTTTTTGTCGTCCAAATAGACTCGGCATACAACGCGATCCTCGGAAGGCCTACCTTGGCAGCCCTGCAAGCGGTAACATCGATACCCCATTTTAAAATCAAGTTTCCAACACCGAACGGGATCGGGGAGGTAAAAGGTGACCTAGATATAGCCCGAAGGTGTTACCGAAACAGCTTGATTTCTTCAGGGGTCGGGGTCTGCAAACAAAAACAGACAATGGCCATTGAGATCGAACCATTCACGGAGGGAAGCACAGAGCCACTTGCTCTTCCGACCGAAGAAACTGATGATGTACAATTGGTACCTGGGCAGGAAGACAAAATAATTAAGATCGGGTCGGGGTTATCAGAACCCTTCCGGACCGGGCTGATAGAATTACTCCGAGTCTATGCCGATATCTTTGCATGGGAACCCAGCGACATGCCGGGGGTAAGTGAATCAGTGGCTCTACACCGGCTGCACGTGGACCCGAACAAGAAACCGGTCATACAGAAGCGGAGGATTTTCGCCCCAGAAAGGCAAAAAATCATCGACGAAGAGATCGCCAAGCTCCTGGAGGCCGAATTCATCTTCGAGATTGATTACCCGGAGTGGTTGGCCAACGTGGTATTGGTCCAGAAGCAAAATGGGAAATGGAGGTTGTGTATTGATTACACGGATCTAAACAGGGCGTGTCCGAAGGATTTCTACCCTTTGCCCAACATAGATCAACTGATCGACGCCACGTCGGGATACGGTATGTTGAGTTTTATGGATGCATTCTCTGGGTACCACCAGATTTTGATGAACAAGGAAGACATCCCGAAGACAAGTTTTATCACACATCGGGCGATATACGCATACAGGAAAATGACCTTCGGGCTATTAAATGCCGGGGCAACTTATCAACGAATGATGAACCTGGTGTTCACGAAACAATTGGGGAGGAGCATGGAGGTCTACGTAGACGACATGATCGTTAAAAGTATGTCAGTCCGTGAACATCTTGAAGATCTGGAGGACTGTTTCGAGACGGTCCGAAAACGCAAGCTAAGGCTAAACCCGACCAAATGCACTTTTGGACTGGGATTGGGTAAATTTCTAGGATACTTGGTCAGCAAAAGGGGAATCGAAGCAAACCCAGAGAAAATCCAGGCAGTCCTGGATATGAAATCACCAAAGTCATACAAGGATGTGCAGAGACTAATGGGTCGGATAGCGGCCCTACGAAGGTTTGTCTCTAAATCAGCCGAGAGGTGCCTTCCATTTTTTGACACCTTGAAAGGACCCAAGAACGAGAAAAGCTTCCAGTGGACCTCAGAATGCGAGGACGCGTTCCAAGGGATCAAACGATATCTTTCTTCGGCACCTCTGCTGATGAAACCAATCCCTTCAGAACCCCTATATCTTTATCTGGCGGCGAGTTCGATGGCAGTGGGTGTAACAACCCCAAAATAGGTTCATTCCATCCAACCTATTCTGAGTCGCCAAATACATGGTACAAAAAACAACTACAACTTTATTACAACAATTGTCGTGCAAAATACAACAACACATATGCTGTGAGTTTGGATACAAATATATACCAAATGTGACTCATGTTCCAACCGTGGACATCACCTCACAATAACACCTTACATAAAGGTATAGTCAAAAACTGTTTTAGAAATTAGAATCTTTGGAAAGTGCTCAAGGAAACCTTCGTACATGGGAGGCCACGCGTCTAGGTTATGATAGATATCATATGGCCACAGAATTATCCTTGGTTGACCCAATAGACCCCAAAGAAAAACGAGAAGATTACTATCATATTCTTCCCAATGGTGAGTCTTCTCTTGACTTATCATTATCTCCACTGTCTCTAATTGAGAATTATACTTCAAACAAATACCAAGATTGTAAGACCCCGAATTTTATGAAATAAAAGTATTCAATTTTTCTTATAATTACTATTCAGTAAATGGTTAAATTGATAAAAGTTTAAAGTTATGGGTGAAATATGAATTTTTTTTCAAAATAAGCAAGTGGTTATAAAATAATCATTGTTGTCGGGGAATATTCGTTTGATAGTGGAATATTCTTTCTGTCGGAGAATATTCGTACGACGGCGCAGCTATTTGTGGGCCCCATAACGAATAACTGTCGGGTGAAGGAAAACGACAAATTTGAATTTTTACAAATAACGGCGTAGTTGTTACCGTTAACACTGTTGGAATACCCGGTGGTTAAAATACAGTAATACGCGTTATTGCACAGTAGCACACGGTATTGCATAGTATTTTTGAAATTATTGATTCTTACGTAAGAAGGCACTACTCAATAATTGTTACAGTAGTTACTGTTCAATATTTTATTGATTCAATAATTGTTGCGTTGATATTTTATATTATTGTTGTTTCAATAATTGTTGCTGCACAGTATTTTCCTTTATCAGATCAATAATTCATATTATTTGAATAATATTATTAGATAACATTATTGGCAATGTCTAGAAAGTTCTGTCTAAGGAGAGGTTTGGTCATCTAATTGCGCGCCAGTAAGGAGAAATTCTTATTGGAAAGCCCCCTCTTTCCTGGGAACGGCCTGGTTGTCATAAATGTGATTCTGTAATATTATTTGTGAATAATTAATTATTGATTTATATGATAAGAAAATATTTATTTTATGTGGATATAAATGAGGGATATATTTTTGTGGTTAAAAATGAAGGAGTTAATGTTGAGGTTTTTATCAGTATTTTTGTCGGAATGGAGGTATTAAAAATCAGGGTTTTTGAGATATTTTGCAGGAGTTATAATTTTTAATCCGACCGTTGGATCGTGGTAATTTTTGGATATGTTATACATATATAAGTTGAGTATATGTCCACAAATTTTGAACCGTTAAAAATGAACGTATGATTTGTTATGAATTTTACGAGATGACTGGTTCAGAAATTGTTAAATTTTCGGAGTTAATCATTTTGGTGGAAAATTCTAGAATTGGTGGGCCCCACTTGTGGTTGGTGAAGAAATGTGCTGAATTATATTTCAAATGTGGTGGGTGGGAATAGTAGCAGGTAAAGCCATCAGGTTGCAGGTCAAACCTACCAAAATTTTCCTATAAATAGAGGGCTAAGTTAGAATTGAAAATCACACCAGAAACATAAGCTTTCTCTCTTTCTCTCTCTATATTATGAAGCATATTTTGTGAGTTTTTAGATACTTGGTGAGTTGCTATTCATCAGTGCAAGTTTCCTTCAGCATCATATCCGATATCCAGTCAGAAGTACTGCTCTTTTGAGGTAAGGGATTGTAAGGGATTGTAAGGGATAGTAATGGATTTTAAGGGTTGTTATGATTTTCAGTTTCGTAATTTTTCTGATCTTCAAAAATTCTGGAAAAATTTGAAATGATATTTTGATGAGTTTTCTTGATTGTGTCCAAAAATGGTGATTTTTGGATGTATAGATTGAGAGTTGTGAATTTTATGAGAAAAGACTATTTTAAAAGTAACAGCTTATAATTCCTTGTGGTTAACTCCAAAATTGATGAAATTTTTATTGGGAGTACATGTATATGATAGAAGTATACTCTGTAAATTTCAGAATTTTTAGACAAAAGTACAACTTTTGATAAATGTCTAAATATTCGGCTATTTTGGCCATATGAAAAATAGTAAATGACTTTTAAAAATTCTGAGAAAAATATATGTTCACTATGGGACTATATTATGCTAAATCCCAGAAAAGAAATATTTTTGGAACTGATTTGGTATTTTTCATGAAAATGGTCTAGTTATGAGTAAATGAATTAAATATGTTTTGTGAAGAAAGAAAATTGGAAAATAGGATTTTATGGCTTGAGAATCCTATATGAGGTATATGCAGATTTTTGATGAGGGTTTTGGTTATTGATGATAAAAATTGTAAGAGTTGGCATTTTATGATGATTAAATGCATTAATTAGTAAAGTGTAAACAATTAAAATAAATTGTTTATAAATTTAAGTAATGTTATTCTTTCAATATCATTATACCAAAATATTGGTATGGATTTTATTGTGGAATTTCTATCTTTTGTGTCGGGATTACTATTCATGAGTTACTATTCACGATTTACTATTCATGAGTTACGAATATTACTCTTGAGATTAAAACTATATGTTGATCATATTATTTTTATCATCAATATAACATTTTTATAACCCTGATGTTGAAATTCTCTTTCACTGGAGTGTAAAGATGGGTATATTATTGGTATGATCATGACTAGGGTTCTCTTTGGCCTGTAGTGCAAAGTTGAATTGTGACTGGTATGATCATGACCATTGAATTTATAATTGAATATCTTAAGCTTAAGTGCAAAGGTGAATTGATCAACATGGTTATAATTATTGTTTATATAAATTCTGAAATGATTATATATTTCTTTGAGATGTGAATATATTTGGCCTGTAGTGCAAATATGAATTGTTGATGAATATCTTTGGCATGTAGTGCAAAGATTGCCTGTTGATGAATATCTTTGGCCTGTAGTGCAAAGATGAACTGTTGTTGAATATCTTTGGCCCGTAGTGCAAAGATGGTTTGTTGATGAATATCTTTGGCCCGTAGTGCAAAGATGGTTTGTTGATGAATATCTTTGGCCCGTAGTGCAAAGATGGATTTGTTAGTATGATTATAAACAGGAATTGTGATTTGGTATAACCATGATCTTTGATGTTTCAGGTAAAGACAGGTGATGAAAATATTCTTCGTCCTGGGTGCGAAGAAAAATTTATAGTCACAATTATGATTATGAGTTATTCATATGATTGTGGAAAGGAACTGTTGAGTGATGTTACATGGATAAAATATTGTTGGTGGATTTTTAACATGGAGAAGATAATAGACTTTATAGTCTATTTGACTATTCTAATGGATTGTTCGTTCCGCTGCAACTATGGTTGAATTTTTTATCATTTACCATATGTTCTAAATCTCTGATTTATTGTTGGTGAAGGCTATTGATAATTTAATTATCTTTAGTCATGATATTCTTTACTGAGCTAGTTGTGCTCACCCTTTTGCTTCACAATTCCTTTCAGGTAATAAGAGTGTAGCTGGGTCGAGCGGGGGTAACAAGGGAATAGAACGGTGGTCATCATTTAGTAGTTATATTTGGTGAAGAAAATAGGGTGAGGCGAACCCAACGTTGGAAGGGTGGTTTGCCACTATCATACAAGATGTCTAACGACATACAACCTCGTGTCATCATAAGACAGGGATGTGCTCATCCACTTGCTGAGTATATCTATGGGCACTACCTATATAATCTTGGTGTTTGTTTGAAGTAAAATTCTCAGTTAGATACAGTGGAGATAATGATAAGTCAAGAGAAGACTCACCATTGGGAAGAAGATGCTAGTAATCTTCTCGTTTTTCTTTGGGGTCTATTGGGTCAACCAAGGATAATTCTGTGGCCATATGATATCTATCATAACCTAGACGCATGGCCTCCCATGTACGAAGGTTTTCTTGAGCACTTCCCAAAGATTCTAATTTCTAAAACAGTTTTGACTATACCTTTATGTAAGGTGTCATTGTGAGGTGATGTCCACGGTTGGAACATGAGTCACATTTGGTATATATTTGTATCCAAACTCACAGCATATGTGTTGTTGTATTTTGCACGACAATTGTTGTAATAAAGTTATAGTTGTTTTCTGTACCATGTATTTGGCGACTCAGAATAGGTTGGATGGAATGGATCTATTTTGGGGTCGTTACAAAGATTATATAGGTAGTGCCCATAGATATACTCAGCAAGTGGATGAGCACAATCCTGTCTTATGATGACACGAGGTTGTATGTCATTAGACATCTTGTATGATAGTGACAAAACACCCTTCCAACGTTGGGTTCGCCTCACCCTGTTTTCTTCACCAAATATAACTACTAAATGATGACCATCGTTCTATTCCCTTGTTACCCCCGCTCGACTCAGCTACACTCTTATTACCTGAAAGGAATTGTGAAGCAAAAGGGTGAGCACAACTAGCTCAGTAAAGAATATCATGACTAAAGATAATTAAATTATCAATAGCCTTCATCAATAATAAATCAGAGATTTAGAACATATGGTAAATGATAAAAATTTCAACCATAGTTGCAGCGGATCGAGCAATCCATTAGAAGAGTCAAATAGACTATAAAGTCTATTATCTTCTCCATGTTAAAAATTCATCAACAATATTTTATCCCTGTAACATCAATCAACAATTCTGGTCCACAATCATATGAATAACTCATAATCATAATTGTGACTATAAATTTTTCTTCGCACCCAGGACGAAGAATATTTTCATCACCTGTCTTTACCTGAAATATCAAAGATCATAGTTATACCAAATCACAATTCCTGTTTATAATCATACTAACAAATCCATCTTTGCACTACGGGCCAAAGATATTCATCAACAAACCATCTTTGCACTACGGGCCAAAGATATTCATCAACAAACCATCTTTGCACTACGGGCCAAAGATATTCAACAACAGTTCATCTTTGCACTACAGGCCAAAGATATTCATCAACAGGCCATCTTTGCACTACATGCAAAAGATATTCATATCTCAAAGAAATATATAATCATTTCAGAATTTATATAAACAATAATTATAACCATGTTGATCAATTCACCTTTGCACTTAAGCTTAAGATATTCAATTATAAATTCAATGGTCATGATCATACCAGTCACAATTCAACTTTGCACTACAGGCCAAAGAGAACCCTAGTCATGATCATACCAATAATCTACCCATCTTTACACTCTAGTGAAAGAGAATTTCAACATCAGGGTTATAAAAATATTATATATGATGATAAAAATAATATGATCAACATATAGATTTAATCTCAAGAGTAATATTCGTAACTCATGAATAGTAACCCCGACACAAAAGATAGAAATTCTACAATAAAATTCATACCAATATTTCGGTATAATGATATTGAAAGAATAACATTACTTAAATTTATAAACAATTTATTTTAATTGTTTACACTTTACTAATTAATGCATTTAATCATCATAAAATGCCAACTCTTACAATTTCATCATCAATAACCAAAACCCTCATCAAAAATCTGCATATACCTCATATAGGATTCTCAAGCCATAAAATCCTATTTTCCAATTTTCTTTCTTCACAAAACATATTTAATTCATTTACTCATAACTAGACCATTTTCATGAAAAAACCAAATCAGTTCCAAAAATATTTCTTTTCTGGGATTTAGCATAATATAGTCCCATAGTGAACATATATTTTTCTCAGAATTTTTAAAAGTCATTTACTATTTTTCATATGGCCAAAATAGCCGAATATTTAGACATTTATCAAAAGTTGTACTTTTGTCTAAAAATTCTGAAATTTACAGAGTATACTTCTATCATATACATGTACTCCCAATAAAAATTTCATCAATTTTGGAGTTAACCACAAGGAATTATAAGCTGTTACTTTTAAAATAGTCTTTTCTCATAAAATTCATAACTCTCAATCTATACATCCAAAAATCACCATTTTTGGACACAATCAATAAAACTCATCAAAATATCATTTCAAATTTTTCCAGAATTTTTGAAGTTCAGAAAAATTACGAAACTGAAAATCATAACAACCCTTAAAATCCCTTACTATCCCTTACTATCCCTTACCTCAAAAGAGCAGTACTTCTGACTGGATATCGGATATGATGCTGAAGGAAACTTGCACTGATGAATAGCAACTCATCAAGTATCTAAAAACTCACAAAATATGCTTCATAATATAGAGAGAGAAAGAGAGAAAGCTTATGTTTCTGGTGTGATTTTCTATTCTAACTTAGCCCTCTATTTATAGGAAAATTTTGGTAGGTTTGACCTGCAACCTGATGGCTTTACCTGCTACTATTCCCACCCACCACATTTGAAATATAATTCAGCACATTTCTTCACCAACCACAAGTGGGGCCCACCAATTCTAGAATTTTCCACCAAAATGATTTATAACCTGATTTCTGAATCAGTCACCTCTTAAAATTCATAACAAATCATACGTTCATTTTTAACGGTTCAAAATTTGTGGGCATATACTCAACTTATATATGTATAAAATATCTAAAAATTACCACGATCCAACGGTCGGATTAAAAATTATAACCCCCGCAAAATATCTCAAAAACCCTAATTTTTTATACATCCATTCCGACAAAAATACGGATAAAAACCTCAACATTAACTCCTTCATTTTTAACCACAAAAATATATCCCTCGTTTATATCCACATAAAATAAATATTTCCTTATCATATGAATCAATAATTAATTATTCACAAATAATATTTACAGAATCACATTTATAACAACCAGGCCGTTCCCAGGAAAGAGGGGGCTTTCCAATAAGGATTTCTCCTTACTGGCGCGCAATTAGATGACCAAACCTCTCCTTAGACAGAACTTTCTAGACATTGCCAATAATGCTATCTAATAATACTATTCAAATAATATGAATTATTGATCTGATAATGGGAAATACTGTGCAGCAACAATTATTGAACAACAATAATACAAAATTTCAACGTAGCAATTATTGAATCAATAAAATAAAATATTGAACAGTAATTACTGTAACAATTATTGAGTAGTGCCTTCTTACGTAAGAATCAATAATTTTAAAAATACTATGCAATACCGTGTGGTACTGTGCAATAACGCGTATTACTGTATTTTAATCACCGGGTATTCCAACAGTGTTAACGGTAACAACTACACCGTTATTTGTAAAAACTTAAATTTGTCGTTTTCTTCACCCGACAGTTATTCTGTTATGGGGCCCACAAATAGCGGCGCCGTCGTACGAATATTCCCCGACAGAAAGAATATTCCACGACCAAACGAATATTCCCCGACAACAATGATTATTTTATAACCACTTGTGTATTTTGAAAAATTTTCACATTTCACCCATAACTTTAACTTTTTATCAATTTAACCATTTACTGAATTGTAATTATAAGAAAAATTAAATACTTTTATTTCATAAAATTCGGGGTCTTACAATCTCCCCTCCTTATGAAATTTCGTCCTCGAAATTTACGTACCTGGTATTTCAAAGAATTGAGAATACATTCCTTTCATTTCAGATTCCATCTTCCCTGTCATCATAATTTCTCCATTGCTCATCTCCTGTATTTCATATATCATTCTAGAATACAGCTTCAAAACAAGGGTTAATTTAACAAATTAACATATCACATAATATCCCGATATTATGACTGACCAACAAATAAGCTTAGGTAGGACACACTAGCGAAGGATTTACTCATCTCTCCCCTCCTAGTTATATTCCCCGATCTCCGCCAGAGATCATATCCCTAAGCTCTGATACCAAATGTGACGACCCCAAAATAGGTTCATTCCATCCAACCTATTCTGAGTCGCCAAATACATGGTACAGAAAATAACTACAACTTTATTACAACAATTGTCGTGCAAAATACAACAACACATATGCTGTGAGTTTGGATACAAATATATACCAAATGTGACTCATGTTCCAACCGTGGACATCACCTCACAATGACACCTTACATAAAGGTATAGTCAAAAACTGTTTTAGAAATTAGAATCTTTAGAAAGTGCTCAAGGAAACCTTCGTACATGGGAGGCCACGCGTCTAGGTTATGATAGATATCATATGGCCACAGAATTATCCTTGGTTGACCCAATAGACCCCAAAGAAAAACGAGAAGATTACTATCATATTCTTCCCAATGGTGAGTCTTCTCTTGACTTATCATTATCTCCACTGTCTCTAATTGAGAATTATACTTCAAACAAACACCAAGATTATATAGGTAGTGCCCATAGATATACTCAGCAAGTGGATGAGCACAACCCTGTCTTATGATGACACGAGGTTGTATGTCATTAGACATCTTGTATGATAGTG